>JANHGB010045526.1:0-42590 GCA_026283785.1 Coracopsis vasa | reverse complement strand
TTTTACATTTCCCTCCCTCTCTCTCTCCCTCCCTCTCTCTCTTCCTCCTCCTCCTCCCGTGGCGGCCTTTGCAGGGGGCGGGAAGTCGCGTGTCCGTCGTCCCCCCCCGGAGGAGAGGGATCTGTGGGCGCCGGGGTGCCGGGGCGAGCCGGGCGGAGGAATGCTTCGGGGCGGCCCGGCCCGACCGAGCAGCCGGGCGCCGGGCTGGGCTCGGCCTGGTGCTGTAATAAACCTGACCCCAGCTGCGTGCTGAAGTAGGGGGTCCGCGTGGAGGGCGAAGGGCAGGGAGCTTCTTCCCATCTTGCTGCTCTCGTCCTTGTTTTGTGTTTGTTGTTTTTCTTTTCCAAAATGGGTTGCTGTGAGGGGAATTTTTTGTTCTTTTCCGCCTGTAAACCAGACTCTGCTAATCCGTGCTGAGAGTCTGTGTGCTGTCCGGGTGTGCGCAAGGTTTTCCCTTAGTGCTGCTGTAGTGCTGGGAGCCACTTGGGATTATAACTGGGGCAATCTCTCGTTTGTGTAATGCCTTTTTTAATTTGATCTCCTTTTAACGGAGCTGTGGGAAAAGGTTTGAAGTGGGTGAGTGGTGGGGGAGAATATGATTACTTCCTGGGAGTCTGGGATTTTACTTGACTTTGCTGGGTGATCTTTGGTGACTTCCTTTATATTTTCATCACTGGTGTAGTGTCCTGTAGTCATTCCATCAGTCTGCTAAGTGGGTTAGGTAGTAAGAAGGCTGAGGGTGAGGGTAGTAGATTCTACCTTCAGATCTCTCAAAATTTAAAGGGACCATGATCCGCTGCTTCTGCATAATCTCTACTGATTGTTCAAATCCTAATTCTAGTCTCCTAAATCTGAAAAGGGAGAGCAAACCATCTGGCGATGGATACCTATCACCAGAGCAAAAAACTCTTGCTTCCAGGCTGTTTTGGCCAACTTGTCTGCTGAGAGTATGAAGGAAGATGGAACAGGCTAATCCTGTGTGAATTTGGCATCCCCAGCTTGTCAATACTCATAAATTTGCTGCAGTATTAAAGCCCAGTTACTTTCCTGTGACTTGTGTTAATATTTCTTTAAAATCTGACACGTCAGCATTCAGTTTGCATATGCCTTCATTTCTCAGATAGTCTTGTCATCTTGGGTAAATTAGTAAAATACTACTTTTGTTCCTGGAGGATGAGTTACAGGAGCTTCTGCAAATTTGAAGTTCTCTCCTGCAGTCCTTAAGTTTTTTCTTGATTCCTGAAACGGATGTTAAGACTGAAATATATTCTTGTCTGTGTGCCAGTGGAGTGCACTGTGGAAGCATGTTTGAAGGCAGGGATTTTTCAAAAGGTGCTGTTAAGAGCTAGGTATGTGAAGTTGATTGACTTTCCATATGAGAATGGAGCATAACTCCTTTGGGTTTGTTGGTGTGAAGTTCAAGTACTCCTTTTTTCAGGGAAAATAACAATGTCCCAATCGGCATGTTCCTTTGGTCAATGGTTCTTCTCTCGTAGTAGCAGAGAAAGGTATACTTAAATCAGAGGAGAGTATAGCATGGATTAGAGCATAAACTTTTTGTGACTAGGCATAAACAAACCCAGAAGATATTTTCCTTGAATAGCATCTGTATGAAAGCTGAAAGTCTTCTAAAAATAATTAAGTGAGCAGTTTATTACTAAGTACTGAAATGTATTTAGGGGGGAAAAATAAACTTTACAAAGTTCTCATCCCTTAGTGAAACCACTTACTTTTAAAGATAAATAAATAAATGTTTATGAAATTATTATCCCAGCGTGGATTTTCCGTGCTTTTACTTGCCAAATTGTAACTGGGGCTCACAAGGAATTTCTGTGTCAGAGATCGCTGAATAAGATGTTATTTTAATCAGATTTTGCTTAGCACTATGAGATGCTGTGTATTCTCGGTCATGGTGCAAAACTCATTTGAAGTCTTTGGAAGGAATATCCCAAACTGGATGGGATTGGGAAGAGCTTGAAGATCAGCTTTGAGATTCATTGGCACAAATTGAGTAAACCAGCTCCATAATGGTTCTGGCAAATGTTCTAAGGGCTACCCATAGTTTGCTATTATACTTTTCCTTGGACCACTTTTTTTATGTTGGAAAAAAGTGTCAATAGCTCCGATGTTCTGCAGTGGTGAATGGCCATGAAATTAGCATGGGTAATAGAATTGCATTCCATAGGATATCCTGCAAAAACCAGAAAGCTTTATTTTATGCTGTATTTTCCACATGGGGTTACGCTAATATTTAATTTTAATTTGTTTTCTCATTGAATTGTTTGATGAGATGCTGTCTGGGAATTCCTTTAGCATATAAATTGCAGTCTTGTAATATTTTATTAAGTGTCCTGGAAATGAGAAGGAATAAGAGGTGCTTTCATATAAGAGGCTTTTCAAAGTATGTTTTTGAAAAGACATTTTCATAGCAAGAAAAGCAATAGATTGAAAAGAGATTTCCAGATAAGAGAAGCTCAGAGAGAATGAAAGTATGCGTGGCTTGTATTCGGAAAGAGCAGTGTGGAAAGGGAAGTATTGGTACTGGTATTGGCCAAGAACGAAAAAGTTTGAATGCACAGGTATGTACCTGCCATATTGCACATCTTACTTTGCTGTCTGTTCCCACTTCTGCAAATGTTGAAAGATAGTAATTTCTCTGCACACTTCTGGGTGCTGGAAATGGAATAAGAGCATGTGTGCCTGCTCTGTCTGTATGGTCCTTCTCTGCTTCCTTCTTTCCTCATGTGTTATTTAGGTGGTTTTATCTATGGGTATGCTGCGCAAGAGTCTGCATCTGTATAGTGACTTCTGTGGTAGGCAGTTTGGGGCAGGGTTTGCAATACTGCAGTCTAGATGGGCACTGTGGACCATAGAAAGAAATATTATGTGTAGTGGAAGCATGATGCTGGATCTTGAGCTTAAAGCCTGGGAATTGTGAATTCTTGGTTTCTGGCCTGTCACCATTTGCAGAATGGTTTTGGTAAAATCACTTTACCTTTTTACAGTGATGATGACCTGCATGCTTTTCTGTGGCATTCTGTTGTGGTGATTGGGGTAGTGTTAACATCTCAGTGCTACCTGACTAGTACTAAAGAGATTCTCCTCACCCCAAATCGTTAGTAGGAGGCATATGTCTAGCAGGCAACCCCCTGAGAGAAGCTTAGTTTCCGCTTCCTTTTGAGTTTGCAAACAAGAGGGAATATTTGTTGAGATAAATTATGTGTGTGAACAGTATGTTCTGTTGAGTTCATAAGGCACACACTGGTTCAGAAAACCTGAAACACTCTCATTTTATTCAAATCAGTACAGGAGTGCTTCAGATAGATCACAACACGTCGTTTGTCTTAGTAATGCACTGTGCATTGGGTCTGTCACTACAAAACTGCCCTGAGTTGCATGTGCAGTTGGAAGGTCATGTGAGCAGGGAGGGTACTCTTAGACAGTTAGTTAGATTGTAACAATGACAAGATGCAAACACTGTCAAGAAGGGAGCAATTTATTGTTTTCTGCAGCATGGCTTTCAGCTGTCATAGGTTATGAGAGTCAAGCCTTCTTCTTGAAAAGCTATGCTATGGGTAAGCTGGTATCACTTAAAACACCTCATGCATGGCATCTTGTCTTATTGTGCAGTGGCATTTATTATTTTTCAGCCTTCCTAGTTTTAGTCAGATGATGTTTGCATTCCAGCAATATTTTAAAATATTATGGACTATGTAGTCTATGAAATGAACTTGCTTCCCCCTGACCCCCTTGGGACCTAAACAGAAATAATAGATTACATGCAGTTACTAGATGGAGTAGATCTAAGTTAAAGTTGTAAACACACAGTTCATTTCTGGACCAGTTGAATTCTTAGTTAAGATCAGTGGATGACTACTAAGACATCTGTACTAAGATGTTGATCCCTCATCTTTGCAAGCTACTGTCTCTGTGGTCATAAATGGTTGGTCACTATGTGGACTAATTTGGCAAATTTGTAAGAGAGGAGACGGATGTGTTATATCTCATCCTGCTTCTTGGAATGATTTGCTCTGTGGATTCACTTATGTTAGCTATCCCATAGCTGGATATCTAATCACCCTCTGCAGTCAGTTAGGGGAGGGAGATCTCCAGCATGTGATTCATTCCCTGTGTCTTGGATCAGGTGTTAGGGTGGAATTTGTTTTCAGAAATTGCATATTTCAAATTTGGGAACTATATCAACCCAGATATTTAATTTTAGCGATCTAAAGGTTTGGGTAAGTAATTTCTGTGTTTGGACAGAATTTATTTATTGATCTCAAACATGAAGAAGAAATGTACTATGTAAACCTCTGGTTTGTGATAGTTACCCTCTGCAGCCTGGCTAGCTAGTTGGGTTCCACAGTCAGGCTCACTAGGATTCACATGACCACTCCACCATGTCTCTTATTCTTGCGGTACTTTCCTTTTGGGAATAATTAATTGTTAAATTCTCCCAGCTTATTTCCCTCAAGCTCAAAAGCAATTGGACATGTTTATCACTTGCTGCAGTGTATTTATTCTATTAAGAAACAAATCAGCAGTAGACATTAGCCCTGGGAACACAGCTCTTGCTCCGCTACAGAGGGCCCTATATTCACAGGCTCTGTACAAGCAAAGCCACTTGCTGTCCCAATGTAACTAATTGCAAGAGAAGGAGCTACTTGGGTATGTAAGACATGCAAGATTAATCCCATTATTTTTTCTCTTTAGGCTGTGACTTCTGAAGTCATTCTAGATTGCTGCATGTCAGTGCAGATTAATTTGAATTTAACTTTCATGTTCTTCCATGCTTAGGAATGGGTGTACTAAAGACAGCCTTAATACAGTGATTTCAGCTAGAAGACTTAAATTGCTGTAGATTTTCAAGCATTGCTGAAGGTGCAGGTACTTCAAGGACCGTCTACTGAAGGCATTAGGGTGTTGGTTATGTTGACTACAACTTGATAATTTATTATTGCTATTATTAAAGTTAACTTTTTTGTGCTTTTAAAATCTTAACTTCTCATCTAATGAGAATCCCCCCCTCTACTGTCAGCTCGATTGCTTTCTAATAATTCTTCAGGTTTATACAATGGGAATAGCATGCCAGTAGCCTTTTTTTTTTTTTTTTTTTTTTCGAAATTGTGTCTGTTGAGCCAGAAACAAGAAAAGTTTTATTTGGCTGTGAAGTGAGAGTGAACAGTGGCTTTGTAGTTGGGAAAGGAATTGACCTGGATTCTGTTTCCTTCAATCTAGACAATCTCTGTAGTTCACATGAAAGTCTTTAGCAAAAGGTTTAAACATGAATTGGGAGCACAGGCTGGAAACTGTGACTTCTCTGCCCTTCACAAGTTCTCGTATTGCCAAGCTAGAGAATTTTGCCTCTTTTCTCTGAAAAAGTTCATTTTATTTGACATTTGTTATCTTTGTATAATGGCACAGCTTCAGTGGAACGAGCAGATTGTATGCTACAGTCTTTGAGCAGATGATTCATGTTTTGTGCAGAGATGGATATAACTGTTCTGCTTACGGGTCTGGACAACTCTCAATGCTGCATTTCCACTGCTCAGTGTCACTTTGGGAAATGTTGCTCAGGTTGTTGTAAGGAGCCTGCAGCTGTGCAGAGATGCAAACTTGGGGCTTTTCACTTTCTGCTAGACCATTATGCCCATTTTAGTACTAATGAGTGATCTGATCTACATGACCAAAATAGAGATACAGGCAAAAAGAAACATAACCCAAGCTCTACGCGTAGGTGCTGGAAATTGTGTATTATGTGTGAGATCAGCTTGGTCCCAGTGTCATGCTCTCTCATGACAATACCTGCTTTTGCAGTCCAATGTAAAAAACATTCTTCCACTTGGGCATACTATGAACTGGGGTCGATTGTGACCTGCTCAACTGGTGTGCATACAAGGGCAAGAGAAGAGAGCAATGGGAGGTGTGGCTTCTTTCTGGGTCTAAACCTCAAAAGAGCCTTTGTTCAGAGGAGCCCGGTGCTGAGTTTGCTGTATGATGTGATAGGTCTGTTCTTGTTTACTGGGTCAGAAAACGATGGCTGTATCTGTACACAAGGTACACTGTCTTGTGTTTCTAAAACGAATGCAGAAGTGTTACTGTACATTGAGTTCAAGACTATGTTTTGAGAGGTGTGTAGATGTGCTCTCTGCATAACAACATTGTTTCTGCTTTCATCGTAAATTTTCTCTGCTCAACTAGTGTTTTGTAACCAAAGTGCTATTTTAACATGATGTCCTGAGTTTCCTGAGGCAAATACAGAGATTTTCAGGAGCTAAAACCGTGACCGTAATCATTGCAGCTCTCTGGCTTATCCTCCTTGGCTTTGAAAATGAACAAATGAGAATATTCTAATTTCTTTTATATAATATGGAGATGGAAGGGTCCAATGTAATTCTCTGCCTTTAAAATCCCAGAATGTGTCTTCTCAAGTCCCTAATGGATTCTTACTGTATTATCTACTTAAACTGTATGATTTTTAAAAATTTATTATTTGTGCGACAGTAGCACTGTGGCAGCTAGCCACAGTGATCAGTGCTGTACAAATGTGTAGTGGAACCCTTGACTTGGAGATCTTAGTCTCCATGGATAAAACCTGCAGGAGCTGGGCAGAAGAGGGGGATATAGCAAATTGGTGCGGTCAAGTTTATACAGACTGTTGGTGGCAGGTTTGACTCACTACCGGAGTTGCTCTGATCAATCAGAAGGTTTCTCTTCTCCCATTAGTAATAGCCCATAGAGTGTGTGAATGCTGCAGTACTGAAACATTGCAGTGTCATGTAGTAGCCACATCGGTTCTCCACTGTAGATCTTGGCCTCACTGATATGGATTTGAGACTGACCGCTCTGAAGTATGAGATTAGATATCTCCCACAATATGCATATTATAATTTGCACATCTTCAATACCAAATAATTGCCTAATTCTCTGCCTGTATCTTCATGATCTCAGAGACCTTGTGTCAGTAATGTTGGCAGGGGTGTAGAAATCCTATTGAGGTTTTGCCAATTCCTACCTCCTAAATCTAAACCCTTATTTTAAATGTGAATGTTTGAATTTTCCTTTTATTAGAGCTGTCACAGGTGATCTCTGAGAAAAGAGGATTTCTATAAGCAGCTTTCTGAAGAATATAAGAAAAAGAGATAGTAGTTCTGGTTTTTTCTTTTTTTTTTTTCTTTGTAGATAGAAGGTTATTCTAGTCTTCATTTTTAGGAAGATAATATAGATTTTTAGATAGTGTTATTTGCTCATATGTAATCTGGATCTAGGTAGAGATCTATCTCATGGATCATCCAACTAATGCAGTGAATTACCTGTCCCTGTTTTCACGGTGGATTCAGTTCCTTTGAAGCTTTTCTTTCTGGATCGAGTCATGACTTGCCAAACTTGTCAGTTTTTCTTTTACCTACGGCAAGTTTGGCATGCCGTAGGTAAAAGAAAAACTGACAGATAAACTCGGAAGCACAGCAGACTTTGTGAGTCTGTATCCATCCATTACAGTATTATCATTACAATAAAGTTATGGTTAGAGGAAACACCTTTATGGATTTCTCCATGCATAGAATAAAGAGGGCTTGCAGAAGAGAGCAGAGAATAGTTTTTAAAATAACTTTGTTCTATTTGTTTGTGTCTCTCTGAGGTATTTATAATTTTACCAGCTGTGTATTGCATGATCATATGATGCCAGCATTTCCCTCTTCTACTTGTGCTAACAGGAATATTTTAAGTTGCTCAAGTGAAGGGTGGGGGAGTAGTATGCTATAATTGCTATGGTATTTCTGATTAGAAGATGTGCTCTCTTCATGTGTAACGATTTACAGGATGAAGAGTGTCAGGGAGGAAAAAAATACAAAAAAAGCTAAAGGCTGCATAAGCATACCTGAATGTTTTATCCCTTTTTAATTAATATCAAACTACAGTTACTGAGTGGAAACTATTGGGTTGCCACTGGTGTTGCTGAAACTGGTGAAACTAGTGCTACTAAGTTTTTTAATATGCAGTGGAAAGAAGCAGCACACCATTTCCGCTTCTGTCTGAAAGCCTTTTGCTTTCTTATTGCTCTCAAAAACAGTTTCACACTTAGTAGGTTATTACAAGTATTTCTTACTAATTAAAGCCAAATCTATCAGTCACAAACACAAGACTTAGATCTATTTGATTTAGTTTATATAGGTCTTTTAAAAAGTGTAGTATCTTCTATGAAGTAAGAAGTATGGCTTGCATACAGTCAGAATATCAAGCATATTTCATTGTTGTTGGCCTTCAATATTATAATCATGTATTGTGGTTTTGATCTTGGTTTTTCAGGAGGTGGTAGAGTTAGTACTCTGTGACTTGATGACATGATGTCAGCCATAAAATATTATGACATCATTAAACTTAGATGTCATTGAATGAGGTATTTCAAGCTTGTGTTTAGCTAATATTTTCACATGCTTGTAAAGTCACATAAATTTAAAATGAATTTCAAACTGTTTGACATAAAACAAGCAAACCAACAACAAAAAAATCCCTTGCAAGTTCCAAAGGGATGTCTTAAGCTCTACATAAATCCAGGAAAACCACTGAATTGATGCTCTACAAGCAGCAAGGCCAGAAAGTAGCAAAAGTAGCAAAATGACAACAGAAGACCTGTTTGGATAAATCATTCCCACTGGCAGCTTTCATTACTCTTGCTTTCATTGCTTTTGGTATAGAAACATTTTAATCTCATTGATTTATTATTATATTTCATATAAATGCAATTCTGTCAACATACATGAGTTTTTCAGCTTATGTCTTTCTGACATAAAAAAAGTTTAAAAGCTTTTTCATAATGCTAATTCTAGTCTATTTTCATTTAAATACTGAGAACAAATTTGCATGTAAATGAATATGGAAATATATATACAAATATTTAAGATATATAAAAATATTATCTGTATTATAATAATATGTCTCTATACAAATGTATGCATGTGTTTTTGATGGTTACACTAATGATCCATATGTCTCGTTTCGAAGGTGGGAAGGGTCTTTTCACCATTGCCTTGTACGGCCTGATGTGGAAGAGTTTGTAAATGATAATGCAACCAGTGGAGCAAGAACTTGATCAGATCAAATGGGAGCGTGTTTAAATAATATCTCAGGATGGTGACAACAGGAAGAGACTCCTGCAGTCTGGAAATACAAAGGACAGAAATATTGCCTGAAGAGTGTTAGAATCAGGTTTTCAGACAGTTGTTAGTGCATTCTCCAGTAATTGAGTAATAGCTGATGGCTAGAGTGAGCACTACACATTTCGTCACTTCCTGGTGGAGACAGTTTTCAGGATGATTGACTGCTGGAGGAGCAGGTAGAATACTGGGTCATAGAGTGAAGGGGAGCCACACTACTGTTTTCTTATTTGAAGGAGTAAGCAAAGGTAAAGCTTTCTGCGTTACAGCTTCTAGCTCTTGAGGGTAGATTTTTTAATTGTTCAGCCCTGGATCCTGTTTTCATAATTAAGAAATAAGGTGCTGTTGGAGAATTTTTTAATTTAAAAAAGAGTAAAATTCCTTGTTATGAGGAGGCCTGGAGACTTGAAAACACGTAATTGAATGTCGTAATGTGTGAAACATTCCTTGGCTCCTTGCAGTCACAACATGTCAATATGTTTTTGTATGCTTGACAATATGTAGGAAATGCCTTTGATTTTGCAAAATTGCATGTAATTTCTCAACATTTCTTTTGATTCTATTGATTAAAGCTTTTCTGCCTTGCCTAGAGACATTAAATAGCAAACCATCTGCTAAAAGCAGACTGGCAACATTCCTGAAAATTAACATTAAAAAAAATAATTTCTAAATATACTTCAAAGAATGTTCCTATTTGTGTTTTGAGATGAAGAGGAAAACAAAATCTTTTTTCATTATCTGGCAAAAGGTTGCAGTACCTGGTCCAATACTGGTATTGTCTTCATACCGTGAAGAAAGGGACAATGACTATGGAAAAAAAAGCACAAAGATACCAGCTGATTAGTGCAACAGTGTCATTGCAGACGCTGTCCCACCTGGCTGCGTGTTTACCACCTGTATCGGTTACACAGGAATGGGTGGCTAATCAGCCCAAAGTACCCTGTGTGCTGCTGCCAGCAGTGGAACACGCTCATGGAAGTTGCTAGCTCTTTGGATGCAAGTGTAGGTTATAGAGTAATACCCATCCCCCCAGTTTTGTTAGTACAGTGAGGTGGAAATATAAACTGGCATGATCATGGAGAGGAATTTTTTCCTTTTTTTTTTTTAATCATACTTTGTTGTACTCACCAATTATTTTCTGATTACACTTTGTTATTATCTTTGCATGAGCAGCTTTTAGGCTGTGAGTGGCTGTCCTGAAATGGAGAACATGTTTGTATGAACTCCCAGTATGTTTGCAGTGTTGGGACAACAATAAACTTCTTGGCGTGTTAAGACGCTTCTGCATTTAACCTAGCTTTTGTGGGTGGTTTTCCAGATAGGAATGCCATGTAACTTCCATGAAATGTCAGTTAGCTGCCCTTGGGAAAGAAGGTACAGGAAAGAAGGATTATTCAATACTGTGTGTGGAATGGAAGATAATTCTGGATATTTGCTTCTCCAGCAATTGGATACCTGTATTAATTGTGCAGTTAAGGCAGACTTTAAATAGTAAAGCCATCTATGCAGGTCCTGTGCATTTGCACCCTTTCTGCTACTAAAAAGGTAGGAGATCTTTATGTGAAAGTGAGAACAAGGAATTCCTTGTAGGGGCTGCTTTCCCTTACATTAGAAACCTGAAGATACTGATAGATAGATAATACTTTTTTTTTATTTCATTCTTTCCACATAACAGAAGGTCCTTGAACTGAGTTCTCAGTCAGTGTGAATATGCTCAAAGTTGTTGCTCTGAATTCTTTCCTCTGTTGGACTCGCATAAATTGCTGTCATCACTGTGCTGCAGTAATTCATGCCTCTGAGGTACTTTGGGACTCCACTGAGTGGAGCGATCTGTGCAGAACAGTATAGAAAGCAATAACTCATTTGCCCTGTCCCCTCTGCTGCCTCAGAATTCTGTCCTGGATATCCACAGGCCGCGTTGGGATTGAGAAGGATGCCTCTTACTTGTCTTAGATCTATGCAGTTACTTTTCTGGTGCCACTGTGTAAGCAACTGGGTCGGAAGCACAGAGAAGGGGATGGGAAATAAGAATCAAAGTATCCACAAATATAAAAGATAATGTAATTATTAAAGGGGTTATGTGACATACTGTGTCATATTACAGGCAGTGGTGAATACTTAGCAGTGTGTTCTCTGCTGTCTGTTTTTAAAAGTTGTGCTTAGCTAGCACCCGGATAGCCAGGCCGTTCTTGCCTGTCAGTGTGTAGCCATATAACCGCCTGCCTGTTTTTTTAATGAACATGGTGCAGAGGTTGTGACAGTTCCAGCCTCAATGGCAAGTTATGACGGTGCAAGGTATGACAGAAAAATAACAATGTAGGATGTAGCAGCTTAGCTTTGCTATGTTAATCTAATGAAAAAGCATATTCTTCCTTTTTAAAAAAATAGTGTATCTCTTTACTCTTTATTTAATGTTCGTGCTACAGATTTATTAAGAATAACTTTGAATTTGCCTTTCTCATCTTGATGAGAACAGATGTTATTTTCTCCTAACTTCTCAACACCTGGAACTGGCAAAATTCCCCAAGCTCATTTAATCGTCATCCAACAAGCAGGGCAATTTAACTCCAAGGGACAGTTCAAGACTGGGTGGGGAAAAAAATACCTTTTTCATTGAATTTTGAATAAACTCAAGAGAAACCCTACTTATTTCATCAGAATAAGTAGCTGTGTCTTCTAGATGAAAAAAAAAAAAAAAGGAAGGTAATTTGATGGTCATACTTGTCCCGCTCTTCAGTACACGAAGTAAATGGAGCTTAATAATTTTCTTAAGACTCAAGTTTGAACATGATAAACCGTAGGTTCTTGTTGCTTCTTAGGAAGAAAGATAAACAAAAGCTCCCTCTTTGTGTGGTGTTTCTTCTCACTGAACTGCACACCTGTATAAATACAGTGCTTGAGTCATTCCCACTTAGCTGCAGAGAACAGTGGAAGCAATGAGACGGAGATTAGCCCTCTTAAGGTAAACTGATGGGATATTCAACAACTCTGGCACGGCTTTAATGCTGCTGTTACAACCCCTTTCCTGCAGTGTCTGGAACCTGCAGTCACATCAATGTGAGGAACACCAGGAGTGGAAAGCCCTGGCTGAAGAAACTTCATATTAAAATTTCACATCTTTCAGTTCAGACCTCCCAAGGAGAAGTTGTATATTTTCCTTGTGAGGACAAGTGAAAGTATCAATCGTGATTATTTACCTTTAGGAAAATTGAGATGTGAGCATTGTGTTTTGGCAGCATAGCTTTTCCAAGCACTGTGCTCAGTATATTTTCAAGGTATCTCATATCTGGCAGTGTTAGAACTTGCCTTAGCAGCTCCAAATCCAAAATATAAACTAAAATGGCAATTACAATTTGGATTGAAATTTAAGTAGTTTAAAACACTGCAGCAATGCCATGTGGCAGGATGTGCTTATGGCCCAGTGAAGAGCATGGTAACTTCCTTTTTATTTTTACCTCTGTATTAACCTTGCTCTTTAAACATTCATAATAATTTAAGAGTTTTCGGTTAGTGGGCTTTGCATAAAAGTGGGTAGGAAAAGGTAAGTTCAGCCATGGGGTGTCTCTTACGAACATGTAGAGTTCCCATGCTGCCTATCTCTTTGGAAAAAAAGGGAAGGAACCCAGAAGTAGTGGTTAACCCTTGCCAGTAGTGGCAGACTTCCGCCATGGGACTGGAGACTGCTCTTGAAGAACCTCATCAAAGGGACAGTGATCTTGCCACAGTACTGACTTCTAGTAGGGTGTCTTTCTGCAACTTTGTCTTCAAGTTAATTCTACTTCTTCAACATACTTCCTTTCTTTAGGATTACCTTCAGATTTGAGTTTCCCTTCTTCCAAGATAATTAAGAGCCTGTTCACTTCACAATTCCTATGTATAGAACAAACAGACTGTATGTATAGATAGGCTCTTTTTTTTGGGAAGTTCTCTGATAGTAAAAAATGTCTAAATACTCTGAAGCTTTTGTAACATAAACGTCTGCCCCCTCTTACTTAGTCCGCTGTTCTTTGCCATGCAGAGTAACTGTGTGCTGCTTAACCAGACTTGCTTGTATTCTTAAAGGGGAGAAAAGGGCAGGTGGACATGAGCTCATCTGGAGCTTACTCTGTGTGCCAGTCAGTGCAGTTGCCCCTCTCCCCTTCATATCTTTATGGAGGATGGACTTGTGCACACATCAACAAAACAGTTGACTATATTGTCACACACTGGCTTATATGTATATGGTTCTTTGCAGTTGTGCAAATTAAGCTCAGAATGTGCATTATTTGTGGTTTTAGTTAAAAATTTAAACTGCCGTTTCTTGTGTGTTTGAAGGTAAGGTTAGGCTCCTTATGTTCTTGTTATAACGCATTTTCCATAAGTGTGGAAGGAGGTGGTTTCTCCACCATACTTCCTTTCTGCTTCCTGAAGAATACCATTGCATCCCTCAATCTTAAAGCTGCATGTAGACTTCTTGCAACAAATACTCCAAGGTCTGAATGCAGGTTGTTTTCTCAGTTGCTTGGTGTGTGCAACTTCTTGAATGCCTTTGTTTATTTATATATACATTTTAAATTGGCTTTTGATTGTCATGATGCAATTTTGAGCTGCCTTTCACCTGATATAAAAAGTACAATCAAATCAGTAGACAGTGTGGGTAAAACACTTCAAATTAGAAATTATGCCAAAACTGGTGGCTGTCAGAGAAGTGGGCTTTCAATATGGTCTTTAAAAACTTGTAAATCCAATTTCAGTAGGTTCCTTTAGATATGTTTGGAAAATTTCTTCCATAAGTGACTTTGCAGCCTCGACTGCTTGAGCTCCTTTAATGCATATTACCCTCCTTAGGAAAAAAAAAAATTAATCTAATAAATTAATCTCTTAAATTGCTTAAGGTATGCTTCAGAATTTTCCCACATGCACTACTGGTGTTACAATTCAGATGAGAGAGACCCCAGCAGTTACACTATTTGCAGTACTTTTCTTCCCTATCTTATGTATGTGTGGTATATATAAATATATTTGTAGATAGTCCATAATATTTTAAAAAACAAGCAGAAAAGCTTAAAAGTATTGTAGGGATGTTGATGCTTCCTTGGACAGCAGTGTTGGTACGGAATGTTAGATTACACTGCTGTCTGTTTAGCAGCACCACATTGAACTTTCTCTTTATAGACAGATGTTTGTTTTTTCTTGAATTAAATCATTCGGGAGTAGATGTGTCACTCCAGTAGGAGAGGAGTGATTTCTCTGGCACAGAAGGTGGGCTTTTGCCTGTAGATGTGATGGCTGTCAGTAGCCTGGTTTGTGCACTGTTAGCCGAACTGTGTACTTTCTGCCTCAGCAGCTGCCTGAACTCAGTAGTGCTTAAATGTACATGGCTGTGTTTCTCCAGAGCACAGGGGCTGACAGTTGTACTAAATATTGTTCCTTTCTAGCACAAATTCAGAGCTGTGTCAGCAGTATGTTATAATTCTGTTGTGTTAGTGGAGGTGCCTCTGCCTATGGCCAGTTTACATTCAGCACTTATTTGCTGACTTCGTGTATAATCTTTTTATCTCGGATTTGAAAGTGTAGAGTGCACTATATCACCATGCTATGTAGTCATTCCTAGTAAGAGAACAAGAGTTAAAAGACCAACTAATATAAATTCTGGGGAATTCACACAATAAAGTTAGCATGTAATTGCTTAAAATCATTATTAGTAATAGTTGCATTAAATGGAGGGATCAAATACTTACTGGGTTATCTCATAACCTTTCTATCTCTTACTTCTGAATCTGAATTAAGAAAGCAATGTTTTGTTTATCAGTCTGCCTTTCTAGTAACTTTGGAATCCAGTAGTCAAAGTGATGGGAATCAGAGTTTAAAAATCTTGGAAATAATTATGAAATAATTATGAAATAATTATGAGCCTCCCACAGGTAATAGGGGGAGACTCTTTAGGTACGATGCTTTGCCAATTGAAAAGCTCCATTTATTGATATTCGCTGTCAGAGAATGTGCATAGAAAAGAGGACCTGCCTGCCCGCAGTAATTTCCTAAACATTGGAAAATTTTTAGAAGAGCTCACATACCGTTTCAAAGTAAGTCCAAAAAAGCTGGCATTATCAATTCTTGTGCATAGTGATCCGAGTTATTTAGTTGTGTCCTAGGTCCTTTCTAAGCTTCCTGAAAAGAATTCCTGTGCAGAACATGGCCTTTCCATTCTCCTGACTGCAATTTCCTGGTTTGTACTGCAGCACATGTGCTTTTTTTATCAGCTAAACTGAGTTCTGATTGCAGATGGCTGAAAAACTGGGACACAGCAAAATTAGCAGCAGTATTAATAAATGAGACAGAAAATGTTCTTCTGTATTTTCATGTATTGTTTAGAATATCTTTGGAGCTCATCATCCATTTTCTGCAGCTTCAGCTTTCCTTTGACAATGAAGGGATCATGGGTCTTTCAAAGATCGTGATTAAGAAGTACAGCGGTTGTTGAAATACAGCATCTCTGAAAGTGGGACAGTGAAACATGAAGCTGGGTTCTTGTTTTCAGGAGCCCAGTGCCCAGTTTGCAACAACGTAATGTAAAAATAAGTAAAATGTAGATGAGAAATTCCCAGGCTGTGTGTGGATGCTTGCAGTCAGCGGAAAGGGGTGTGCTTTTGACAGGCTTTGGGCTTAATTTTTATAAGTTTGGAAATGTCAAAACATTTGTTGTCCCTGTGACACTTGGTATGTACATAGTCTGGAGGGAGAAAGGTTTTCTATGTGGGAGGTAAGATGTAGAAAATGAATCATTCTATGCAGAAATGCTTGTGAAGTCCTCATGAGTATTTCTATGTGTGACTGTATATAGCTGTAATTTCTATGTGTGACTACATATATATGTATATAAAACACACATTTAACAGTTGTGAAACTTCAGAAGACCTAATTTGAAGGAAAAAAAAAGAATCTTCAGATACGTTGTTCAGTGCAACATTACTGAAGTAAAGTCAGTAATTTTGCAGTCAGTATTTTGCAGTTAGGTCTGCAAAATCTTTTATAAAGAATTTGGTTTGCTGTAGGACTGTGTGGATGTATCACTTTAGAGAGTCGAACAGCTACTATGACAACTAATTACTTTATGGCTCGCAAAGCCACATTGTGGTCCTAGGTGGGTAAGATAGATAAAAGGTTCAATGTTTGAATTGATGGAGAGTAATTTCTTCCACTGCCTCACTACCTGAAGATTTTTCCTGTTTGCTCAGGATGTTGGATACCCTTCTATAATAGAGTAGCATTTTACAGCTGGCATTTTGGCATACTTCAAAGCACTGCCTCACCACTTAAGTTAGCCAGTTGATTTCTATGCAGTCATTTGCCATTCTACAGGAACCTGAACTTTACTTCAGTAATGTTCTTTGCACTGAGCAGAGGAAGGTTAGAGTGTCAATAAGACTTGCTGATGGGCAGGCTGCAGTTAAAAAGTTTGATATACCATTTCCTGACATCTGTGTTTTCTATTTAATCTTAAATTAAGATCATCTTTATAGAATCATTGAATAGAATCGTAGAATAGTTAGGGTTGGAAAGGACCTTAAGGTCATCTAGTGTAGTCTACACTGTCTTCGCTCTGTATTAAGGTACAAATGCAGGCCCCCAGACCAGTCTGGAGGGGAATGGTAACATCTGTCTGGATTTGCAGTTCTGAAGTTTGCAGAAAGCTATTCCAAATTTCTGTTTGGATCTCCACAGCCATTAGAGCAGGATCATTACTGCTAATAGAGTGATCAGTTAGGGGAAAGATGAGTGTCTGGTGAAAGCCTGCCACTTTGAATAGCTGGGATCTAGATTAATTCTTTCAATTAATGGTCCTGCCTCCTTTTGATATTACTGCTGATTGTTCTCCCAGCGGGTGGGGATGATTTTTCTTTCATTCTGGCACAGGTGACACGTTTAGCTTGCTGAGCTGATTAATACCCCTAAACAAAAGCTTCGGTGTTTACTGTTCTAGAAAGAGGCTTGTCAAATCCAATCAGTCATTATATTTACGTGGCAAATTGTGTTTGGGATAAATTGTAAGCAGCCTGTGTGTGAATGTTTTTATAAAACAAAGCACAGAAACTTGACACTCTTTGGGGCCCTCCGAAATGAACAGAATTACTAAAAGAATGCTTGCAGCAGGAGAAGCACTGTTGCCTCTTTAGTAAGTGCATTTCTTTTGCTTCAGTAATGAAAATTCTTTCCCTATTTTTGTTAGGAACATTCTTTGTCAGAGGAGGTATTTATCTCCTCTTGATTAGGGTCAAATTAGATGCTAACTGCTTTGGTAAAATGACAGTTGACCTTGTGTCGGTTTTTTATATAGGCACTGAGACTGGCCACTGGGACTTGGCCTCTTCTGTCACTAGGTTGGATGAAGTCCCTTTCCTTGCTTTGCATTGCACAAGGAATACTACCCTACACTTATAAATTAGTAAATAAGAAACAAGGATTTGCAGGAAAGATGCTGTGTTTCATTTTGAGAGCAGCTTTTTATGGCACAGAGGTAGTTTTATTCCACCTTTTTGAAATCTGTGCTATTGTGAGGTGGTTAAGAAGGCACGTTTGCAGGGTAGTGTTGCTATGTACTGTTCAGATAAAAAAAAGAAGTTGTGGAGCCTGGCCTAGCAAGGAAAACTCCAATAGTCCCTCAGCTTCTGGTGTTGTCTGTGCTGCTACTTTGTATTGCCTTGGAAAAAATTTCGGCTACCAAGTGCTTAGAGAGTTATGGATTGTTTTGACAGTGACTGAATTTTCTTTAAGAAAAATCTTATTCCATTTACTGACTACAGTATGGTGGTTGTGTAAAGCATACCTTTTCTGTGATTTCGTGTCATTTAATTTAGTGCTGTAGCAAAGGTTTTATATCTTGTTAGGAGAACTTCCTCAAATGAAGTCTGAAAAGCCACTGTAAAGGCTATTAAGGATCATAGCAGTACTCTACCTCAATGAGGATTCCTGTTCTTAAAGTTAAGCTGATACTTACCACAGTAAAAGCCAAAGAGTAATTCATGCCTTAATAAGAATTGCCTAGCAACTTACTGACAAAAGGCACTTTTTTTTTTTTATTTTTTAATTAAATTTTTCACAGGCATATCAAAAAAAACCCACCCCTAAACCAAAAAAAAAAATAAACCACCCCCCCCCCCAAATAACAACAAACAAAACAACCAACAGAAATCCCAAACCCAAACCCTTAAATCTTTGACTAGAGGAACAATAAAGAAAATTTTGGTAGGTAACTAGGAATATTTTGTAAATGACTGCAGGCTTTAAGCATAACACTGTAAGGAACTGCAGTTTAAAAGGTCTTGAGGTTAGCATTAATTTGATAAAGACAGATAAGAGGAATGTAAATAGAAATTCCTGTGTGTGAATACATAACCTCTCAAACACACATTTGCCAATTTTTCAAGGAATATCAGATTTTAATGTATATTATTGATTGGTTTTTCAACCCAGAAGCTCTGTTTAATTATTAACATTTCTCTTCAGGAATCGCCAATTTCTAATGTGTGCTTAAATGTAAAAACTCTTTCCTTCCTCCCACTGCCCCTGAAATCCCTGAAACAGTGACCCTTATGCATTCATCTGACTAAGATGATGTTTACTCAGAGCTGCAGTATAACTTACAGAAGAGCTGGGTTGCCATTTACTCTATTAATATCTTAATTCCATTAAGCTTGTGCTAATGGCCTCAGTGCCTTGAATGCTTTCGTTCTAATGAAATGATTCAGGCTATTGATTCTTCAGCTGACTTCACTGTATGGCTTAAGGTGCAAAGTCAGGGGTGTCAGCTCTTTGTTCTGCAGATTTACTTCAGGAGTGCTTCTGTACGGTTCAGAATAAGCATTCCAAGTCAAAGATGTCTACCCCCAAATTTCATGGAGTTTCAGGTGCTCGGGGAGTTTACTAAATGGGCTTTACTGAGAAGGAAATTTGATAAATGGAAATGCTCATTCTATACATCAATTTTTTTCTACACGTACTTTCCCCTAAGGACTCTCCAGAATATAAGCATCCAAGATTTGCATATTCGATTTTTCTGATCCAGAAAATGTATGCAGCATTAGACTATTCCTCCCTTCATGCACAATTCCCTACTAGAAGTTACTTATTTCAATTTATTTTCCTTGTGTTGCACCTGAAATTTTTCCTGGCAAAATCTTTTTTATTTTCTGAATTGCATAATACTTTACTCTTCAATCCCTGTGACTTCTGCAGTCCTACTGACTTGGTCAGTAAAGTAGTGGTCAGCATGAGCAAGACTAGTGTAACCTGCTCCACTGCATTATAATAGAAATTAATTCTTCTCTGACTCTGTTGTTTTTCCAGATCAATCCGTAGCTTGTTCCTTGAGTAATTTTTGGAAAGCTATGGCTGGAGGAGTCACTCTTGAGTTTTTATGAGTAGAGAAAAGCCTGAGTGGTTTATTCTGTATGTTCCAGATTATAATGAACATTTAGTATTTTCCTTCTCCTTACAAGTTTTTCCTTTCTCAGTCATGTAAGAAGAAAACTAAAACATCTGTAGAGCATAGTTAAAATCTATGATGACAATGGAATTGATGAGTTCAGCTTATCCCTGTGTGCCCGTGAACATAAAGAGGGCAGATGTTAGTCATTCACCTTGGGAAAAAAATGCATTTATTCCCTTGCAAAAAAGTCCAAGGTAAATTTTGAAAAACATTTTTATGAAATAAACGTCTTGAGAGAGAATTTTAGTTCAGCGTTTCTACGTCTTCATTTACTTGTGCATCTGAGAGGAAGGAGGAAAGAGACGTATCCACACACAAATTTATTTGTACAACAAAATGGAGAAAAACACATAGTAGGACCTTATTTTCTTCCTACTACATTTGCTGAGTCAAATCAATAGTTTTACTGTGACATATTTTAGAATTTTGCCTGAGGTTTTCAAGTTGATCACAACTTAAGGGAAAAAAGAAACCCAACCCCACATAACACATCCACAAACTTGGCCAGGATAAATTTTCTTTGACTTGATGAAGGCCAGGGTACATTTTAAAAGGTATACTTAGACTGGAGTTGACTTTTGAATTGAATTTCTCCTGCCCTGAACACGTGATAGAATCACAGAATGGTTTGGGTTGGAAAGGACCTTGAAGATGATCTGCTTCCAACTCCCCTGCTACGGACAGGAACACCTTCCACTAGACCAGGTTGCTCCAAGCCCTTATCCAACCTGGCTTTAAACACTGCCAGGGATGGGGCATCCACAGCTTCTCTGGGCAGTCTGTGCCAGTGCCCCACTACCCCCACAGGGAAGAACTGAAGCAGCAACTTCCTTTATTCTGCAGAACGAAAAGGAGCAGAACCATGTCCAAAGCAGATACTTTTTAAAAGGGTGTATACAGGTCTAGTATGAGCTCTGCTTATCTTTCTACTCAGAGATGTCTTTCATTTCACAATGCATTTTATTGATTGGTTAGCCTTAAACCCTAAACAGTGCTGTTTTTTACTTCCATTTCCCTTATATGAGCATTATGGAGAGTGGGAGATGAATTTAGCTGACTGAAAGTTTGTGTCAAGACTCCCTGTAAGGGAAGAGGCTCAACTCAACCCAACATAGAAGCATTTTGATTTCTTCATAAAAGCACTTGCTTCTCTCCACAAACTGTAAAGGGAACTGAAGTTTAATAACCCACATGTAGATGACTGCTGTAAAAGGAGCTTAAACTGACTAACCCACTTGTATATATCCTCTTTGTAAGTGTTTGCGGTTAGATGAGATGAACCTCACTTTAAAGGTTAGTCAATCTAAATCTCTTGCAATCAATAGAGCTAATCACATGTGTGAGGTTAGCCAGTTTTAGGCTAAAAAGTTCTTTACTCTCAGGATGGTGAGGCACTGGAACAGGTTGCCCAGAGAAGTGATAAATGCTCCATCCTTGGCAATGTTCAGAGCCAGGTTGGATGGAGTCTTGGGTGACATGATCTAGTGTGAGGTGTCCCTGCCCATGGCAGTGGGGTTGGAACTAGATGATCTTAAGGTCCTTTCCAACCCTAACCATTCTATGATTCTGTGTCTTCTAGCAAGTAAATGAAGTTTGTTTTTTCTTCTCTATATGAGCTAACCAGTATTTTGTTGTGTGCTATGTTAGTTGTTAGCCCTTAGGAGGTGATGTAGCCTTTTAGGTTGACCAGACTAGCCTTATGTAAGCTGTATTGTTGAAATAAATACAGTCCCAAGATGTTCATCTCAGAATTTTAGCATGGATATTGTTGTCTGTTGTAGATGTGAAACTATATATAAATGTGTTGACATAATTACTCTGTGTTCTAGTTACTTCTATCATAATCCCCTATTTCACTGGCAGTTAACTGTCTTCATTGTATTGAGCCTTTTACTTGGGATAGTAAGGCTCATTAAATAAAACCCTCTTAAACATTACACTTAGGCTGTGTTATGCACAGCTGTAATAATGCTGCAGAATGTGGACCAGAAAATAATATGTGAGACAGGAGGCTAGTAAGCAAGCAAAGTATTTCTGGGCAGATTGGAGATATTAATTTATAGAAGAGCTACAGAAATTATTTCTGTTGCCATTTGGGAATCTTGGGTGACAAGCCATTATGAGTGATAAAAACCAATTTATAGTAATGCTTCAGTTCTAGCTTTTCCTTTAGGCTCCTGGATCCACTGGGTACTGGGAATATTAAATTAGGTGTATTTATTTTATGCAGATTTAATGGAACATCATAGAGATGATACGTAATGCATTTGGCACAGATTCTCATTTCGCACACACACACCCACACCCACACCCACACACACACCCCTTTAGTTTTGAATCCTAACTCTACTTGGGTGCTGTTTGGCATGAGGTTTTTATATAAATAGAAGCATAGAGCTTCATGGTGGGTATTATCCTTTGAAAGCTTTTGAGTAAAGTAGCAACAGTTTGACAGCTCCCAGCTTGATGCAAGAGGTGAGATGGAAAGAAGCCCAGTGGAGGGTTAGCAGGAGTGTTATAATAGTGTGAGGGTCACCTCAACCCATTCTGTTAGAAGCTTGCAGTTGAGTTACAGTTTATTTTAAGAGGAATCCCAGTATTATAAAGAATTAGTAACGAACAGGAGGGATTTGTTGTGTTTTGTTCTTTATTTTGGAAGTTACTAGGAATATGAAGTCTTTCATCTCTGATACAGCAGGGACAGAGTCAGCATATCCCGCTGTGCTTCTGATTTGTAGCTTAGAGCCAAAGCGCTGTTTTCTTACCAAGGTGATCATTTCTGCTGGGGAAGGGTGGCTGTAGGAAGTTATCATGTTGTCCTTTCTCTGAAAGTGTGGGGAAAGTGTAAATGCAAAGCACAAGGGATCAGGACCTTTGACTTCAGTGGGAAGTAGATTTTGGCTGTTTACGGGCACCACAGTGCAGTTTGGGTGGTTGCTGTCCTCTGTTTATGTAAAGGAAAAAGGAAGTCATGTACTGAGAACAACTTAACTAGACTTGAGTCTCTAGGGCTACTGATGTGTTGCCTTTCACACACTCTAAATGATATATTCATTCCATTAAAAAATGAAAGCAGGAAAAATAATAAAAATGAAAGGAAAATGAAAGCTGTTCAGTGCTGCCATTTAGAAGGAATTTGTACTGTAAGGATGATGGAAATTTTGGATTTTTAATGGCTTCATATTTAGTCCAAAGTGGGACAGAAAGCTTGAAGTATGAACTGTTTTGCAGATAACCTGACCTCCCTTAAGGTTGTTTTGGCATTTTGTGTGTCATCTCTTAGCCTTTGGAGATCTAAAAGGGCAGCTGTTCTTTGAGCCAGTACCATATGCTAGCATTTGAATGTGCATATTGTTTTTAAGGAGGATAAAACCCCACAAAACAAAGATGAACTAGAAGCAGCTGATATGCTGTAATTAACATATTTCAAAATTCTTTAAATAGTCTACAGCTCTCTTGAGATTGAGTGAAAAATATCTTTTAGCATACATGGTTAAGAATATATTACGCTAGCTCTAAATTAGTCTGCCTTTTTAATTATCAGGATTTTATGTTACAGTTACCTCAGTGGTGGTAAATTGAAGCCTTAACTGGGTCAGGCCTCACTGTTCTAGCGTTCAGAAATAATACCAGAAGTACCTGCTCACAGAGAATGTAAGTTTTGCCTGCAGTGTGCAATGCTGTGGTGATAGGGTGCACGAGCTGGCTGTGCAGCTCCCGTACTAAAGGAGAGCATCTGTGTTGGGCTGCTGTGTGCCTGGATTAACGGGGTTTACTCCTCAGCAGGCTGCTTTTCTAATGAGGGCCATCCCTGCCTCTAGAGTTCCAGCCTTGCCCTCTGCTATACCTCTAGACCAGCCTGTTCACAGCTAGTTTAGGCTTCTCTGTGTTGGGTTTTAAGTAGCCCTCTAAAATCAATGCAATCCAAGAAGGGTGGTTCCATAGTTTCAGTGCTAGCTGCAATTTAGAAAGCCTGGATTTCATGAAATTACATGGTTTTTTTGGTTTTGTTTTTTTTTAATCTGCAGATAAAATAATCTAATGAGCTGGACTGAGTAATGACAAAATGAATATAAATAGGCCTGTGCTCTAGAATAGCATAACATTATGCATAGATGCCAGCTGGTTGTCACAACTTGTTACCTGCCTTGGCAATGTCAGATTAGAGGTTCTGATGTGGTTTTGACAGGAGAGAGTCTGAATGTCATGAAAGTCTCACCTCAGTGCCTTCTTATTAAATATTTATCTTTTTTTTTATTTCCCCAAAGATCTTTTTTGAAGTTTTTTCTGTGTAAGGTTAATTTTATCCAGTTCATCTATTTAATTCCAGAATGGTTCCATATAAAATGGGAAACACAGAATGGTTTGGGTTGGAAGGGATCTTAAAGCTTAGTTCCACCCCCCTGCCACAGGAAGGGGCACCTTCCAGTAGGCCAGGTTTTTCTAAGCCCTGTCCAACCTGGCCTTGAACACTGCTAGGAATGGGGCATTACAATACTAATTAGGGGTGCTTAAACTATGAGGGAAACTAAGTATGGTATGTAAACTTACAAAGGAGTTTTCTTTTTTCTGATCATAGGAATCAATATATAATAAAAATATTTAATTTGTGGACATTACAGAAGGAATTAATTCAGATTAACTTTCATTCTCTTCTGTGAGCTTTTTGTATGTGGCCACAGCACAGGTGATTGTCCAGAGGTTGCCACCAAAATTTTAATTTAATTAAGCTTTGTGAGCATGCAGCCTCTGACCGTTTGTTTTCTTCAGGTCTTCTTCAGTACGGAATTAGTTCAGTTCATGATATTCTAAATGCTTAACAGCATTAGATGCATCAATGGAAAAAACCCCATGTGATGATGTTTGCTGTTGTGAAATTAAGGCCATCCAAGAAATCCATAACCAGTCCCGAAGAAAAGAAACAGCCTGTTTTTCAGGGGCAGATGTGGCATCATGGCTTCTTTTAATTTCAGAAGATTTGTTGATTAGGTCAGATTCTTAACTGCTGTCCTCCTTGTGTGTTTCCTAACTGATGTTTCCTGCTCCCTGCCACACCAGTTTGAAACAAGAGGGGCAGAAAAGTGTGTCTGTGTACTAAGTGCAAGTGTACTTTAGGCCGCCAGATTTTTACTTGGGTTTTTTTTGTAATTGTGTTTCTGTTTCTAGAAGATGCAGCAAGATACTGCTTTAAGAATCATGATGATTAGGAATGAACTATGTTGTTTAAATTCTACTTCTGATAAAGGACCATTTGTTGGATTTCTTTTTTTGAGGGACTGCAGATACATAGACTCTTTCTGAGCTCAGTGTGACAGAAAGTGGTAATAAAAGGTTTGTAGTTATGCTCTTTGCATATGACATTAAGGAAGAATAGTTACTCTTCTGACTCTTCTGTCATGTAAATATCATGTACCTGGCATATGGTGAGCCATACGGGACAGGATGAAATTGTCCCCAGATGTGATGGGGACTCCTGAGGGTATGTTGATACAAATAAGCAGTTTGTGTTAAGAATTCTGCACAGTTGTGGCTTTCAGATGAAAATCTTCTGGAATTGCCAAATTTTGGTAGATGTTTCAAGGCCACAAGCTATCTCTGGTTATTTTGGGGCTGCAGTTGTCTGGGACTTTTCAAGAGCTGCTTATCACAGTGTTTTACCTTGTGCCAACCATAAAAGTTGTTATTGAAATGAAAGATGTTGCAAAGATTCATCAGATTTGCTATGCTCTGAGTTTATTGAATTTCTCACCTCAGACAGACAATGACCAATGTACTGACCTTGTCTCTTGGGATTTTCTGTAGATTAATGTCTCTACTTTTTCTCCTTATTTTGTCCTTTCTCCTTCCTTGAAGTCCTGCTAGCTAACTGTCAGTGCGTAGAGATATTAATGGATGATAAGCCCTTGAGCTTTTTATCGCAGCAACACCCGAAAAACAAGTATAAATTCTGAGTTTCAAATTGATGTAAAATATAATGAATGCCCCTATAGGCAAAGTGAAAAAAGAAAACAATAAGCTGTGGTGGCTGTAGGGTTTCCTTTTGTTTGCTTTCCTTCCGACTGCTCTGTGTTAGTACCTCACTGCTGAGGTTGTAGGTTAGGCAATTGGGCAGTGCTAGTGTGAGGCATCTGCCATTTCTGGACCCCTGAGGGACTTAAACAACCAACCTGCATTCACCCACAAGAAGATACAAATTCTGTAAGAAAATCAGTTTTATCTTGATGCTACAGTTTTGGCAAACTGAAAAGCAAATCTTTCCCACTTATAGAGTGAGCTGGGGAAGGAAGTGGCTTCTCTAAGGAAATCATTCAAAGCCTGGGATATGTTAGTATCTGTATGAGATTGATTGTTAATAAAGTCAAGGGGAAAAAAACCCCTATGGCTACATATTTATTTATTAAAGGAAGTTCAGGTTGTTTGCAAAATGTCACCATTGTTCTTATTAGCAGAATTGGCACTGTCCTGCTGACAGCTAAGACTGTCTGCACAAAAATAAAACCTGGGTTCTAACCATGCTTCTGATAAAACAAATGTCCCTGGTTAGTGTCTGCCAATTTTTGATATTTCTAGAGTGCAAATCAGTTAAATCTCTAAGTGCTGCAGTATCTAGGTTAGTAAACCCCAGACTCTTAGTTTAGTAACAGTGAGGATTTAGGAAAGAATGTTTTCTTTGACCCTGCATCTTTGTATGCCGTCTTCTCAGAGTCTAGTCTTGCAAATCTTGCAATTCAGGTATCACTAATCTGCAAGGGAAGTTGTACATACAGTGAGAGACTGATCTTTCAGTTTTTGGTTTTAAAGCAGTCTGAATCTCTTTTTATAAAGTAAAAGAAAATTGCATATAAACATGAAGAGCTTCTGTGTAGCTGAGATGTCGTACAACAATAAATCTGCTTCCTGTTACATAGAAACATCTGACCCACCAGTTAGAATTTTCCTTCAGAAATCTTAATATTATTGTGACAGGAGATTTCCTAAACTCTTTACATGATCCTGCCACAACATTATGGATAGATACAAAATTGACAACATATATTCATATATATGAATATATATAAAAAATATATTCATATTCACTCACATGTAGATCATTGCTGACATTATACTGTCCTATTTGGCATCTCTGAATAATTAATAGAGTGGGGAATTGCACAATGGGGCTTCTGTTTGGAGTTCCCTAAATTTAAATCTCTACTTCTGAATTTATCACTGGACATTCAGCTTCGTCTTAGTCTCCTTACAAATCCTCATGCTTCTGGTCATCACCACATAAAATTAGTATTTTCACATAACCCCATTCTAAAGCCAGTACAGTTAAATTCCCCTAAATTTAAATGCTTAGGAAATAATTTTGCTTCACCTGTAAACCACAGAGTATGTTGAAGGGGAGAATTAAAAAACTAAGTTGTCTATGTTGTATAACATTAGCCCATGGCATTGTTTGAATTTTTACTCTGTTGTGCTGAAACTTGTTATTCAAAACATATTATGCATATAGGCCTTCATGTATTTTAATTATTTTTTTTTTAAACATTTCCAGGCCCATAGTGACAGGTATAGGAGTAAGGGCTGCACTTTGGGTTGACTAGCATTGCTAGGTAGGAGGTCAGGATGGAGGAGGCGAAGTGGCTTCTTCCACACAGCTCTTTGATGGCATCACGTGGGACCCTTCTGGAAGTGGCCCAGACTGGTGAGACAACAGGTCTGTGACATGCCAGTCCCTCCCTGATGCAGCTCTTCAGTGGAGAGTGTGAAGGCTGTGCTGCCTGCTTGGGGCTTCACACAGTCATGAGCCAAAACTGCAAGACCAATGCAGCTCTCAGTGGGAGGGTTTTCTCAGCTGAAGGTTATCTTCATATCTTACTATATGAAAAGTAAATTCTGAATCTCAGCAAAAAATGCTTGAAAGTGGAGCAGGCATCCTCCTGGTCTTAGGGGACAGAACTGGATTGGTCATTTGTGAAAAACGGAAGCATAGCACATCACTCCTACTGCATGTGCGCTCCGCTTTTTTTTAATGTGAAACAATACTTTGGTTTAGAAGTTCCCTTAATTTGTCCAGAATAATCTTTTTTAAATAAGGACAGTTAAAGAATTAGGACTAGACAAACTTTCACACTGAAGTGCCAGTTTTACCTTGGAATAAATACCGCCCTGCGTCATGGAAGTAGCTGCTGGCAGCTGTATTGCCAAACGTTGTCGTGGTTCTTCATTCAAATGTATTTGAATTTTCTTTTCAGTAAAAAATACCAGTTTAGCCTTACAATTCGACTGTCAGGCTGCGGAGAAAACAAATCTCATAAATGGAGCATTTCCTGTGTGACGGAGATAACGAGTATCTGTAGTTTTATCAAATGCATTATGTCGTCCCAAGGTCTTAGTTAATTTTGTAACTACAAGCAATTATGCTATGAACCGTCTATTGCTGTTGCTACCAGACCCATTGAAAGAAAGGAAGGTGCAGCTTAGTTGGGAAAGTTGCTAAATGTTTGGAGGAAATTTAACTTGGAAGATTCTGGGATTTGAGTTGTGGTTTCTGCTGTAGGCCACACTAACAAACTGCATGTTTTGCCTGTGAGAGACAGGAAAGGGTTTTATGAAAACATCTCTTGTAGGCAGTAACACAGAGGCGTGGAACAGAAGTTTGAAACAATGATGGCTCGGATGAAAGGTGATACCTTGATCTGGTATTTGGTACTTAGAAGGGAGTGTGTAGTAGTTTGCCAGTGCTAAGAGGACTTAGTTTGTGTTCAGCCAGCAATCAGTTTCACGAATTCAGATGGCTAAAGAAAGTGTTAATTCAGTGTTACTTATAAAAAATGTGTACTGCACCATTTTTTCAGGCCTGTCTCTGAATTCACTGAGATATTAGACACACATCTTGAGGGCAAATGGAAAGTAAGGTTGAGAAGACTGTGTGGTTCATTTTATGTAATTGGAATTCATTTGAGGCTTTTCATTTGTTCAGCCAGCCCTGGTAGGCGTGTACCTTATTTGCAGGGCATTGTGACTTAAAATAGTGCCTGTAAGTCACTGAGATTTTCGCTCCTGAAAATGAACACATTTGGGCTTTACAAAGAGAACTGTGGAACAGTCTCTGTGCGCAGGTTTTTCTACTGCATTGATCTATGTACTTTGCTCAAATTTCCTTTTAAAGATTTTCACTTAAATTTTCTCTCTCATGAAGAGTTTTGCTTTTTAATATTACAATAGCAATATTAATGTAGCAGTATATTAAAACACTTGCTTTTAAGTAGCTGATGAATAGTTTGCACAGAGGTGACTCAAGACATATGTAAACACAGAGTCTGATGAAAAGAGGAGGCTTATTGGAGGATTATGATACATACAGCGCACTCAGTCAGTGCGGATAGAGGTTAGATTATGAGCTACAGCCACTTAGAATTTTCTTGCAATCTGCATCTATCTATAGTGAGAAAAATCACTTAAGCTCTATTCAGGGTGTGTTGTGCCTGAAAAAGAAGAGAGAGGTTATTCTTATAGAGCCTTTGTATTACTTGACATGAGGTGGCTGAAGGATTAGATAGGTTTGATTTGGGACCCTTTTGAAAGTGCTGGTTTAGGACTCTGAAGTAAGATTCAAATGTGATTATGGATCTCCGTGCAGCAACCCTGTTAGTAAGGGTATCGTAAGGAATTACTTGAGCATGTTAAACCTAAGCTGCTGTTTGACCTTCCTTCTGCCCTCCTGCACCTATTTGCATTTTCATTGGCCGATGGTTTCTTAGGTCTCACTGCTTAGTGGGGTGACTGCTCTGTGTAATTGGAACATCAGGTGTATATTTTTCTAGTGTTTTGATTTGAAGTGTGTTATATAGTAGGCAATCATCATCATCAATGCCTCTCATCTCTATTGAGATGCATATTTAAATCCTGTATTTGTCTGCAGTAATTTGAAAACCAAGGTGAATATTTGAATTTTTCAAAGGTATTACTTCCTCTCCTTAATCTCTGTTGAAATTTGATGTGGAGATTCTCTTAGTGTAGGTTTTCAGTTTCTGATTAAAAAATCTGAAAAAGGTGTTTGATGCGTTAGGCTTCATAGTAGCCCTATCAGCAGATATCTGTGAGTATGGCCTCTGAAAATGTCCAGAAGTTCCATAAGTAAACAGTGAGGGGCTTTTCTGGTTGGTTTGGTTGCTTGGTGGTTGTTTTTTCCTGTTGAAATCTTGGTAGTCCTCCATGCTTTTAACAGGGATGGTGAAGAGAGAAGATACATCCTACCCCAAGAGACCCCAGGCACTTCGGGGATCACAAATGTTGGAAGAGAGACATGGAGAATGACTGGTTCTCTAACCACTTCAGCCATCTCAGAAGTAGTTGTCTGTGAGTGTGGGTGATATTCTTCTATAGTGATGCTGCCCTAACAAATTCAGGTGATGCTGGAAACTTGGACAGTGTGGAACTGTGACCTATTTTTAGAGACAGTGTCTCTCTAAAACATGCTTATCTGTTTCGAGGTATAGGAAGGGAAAGGAGCTATGTATGTACAACACTAACTCTCTGCCTGTTTTAGGGATGTTATCATCAGGCATCACTATCATGATGCCTCATGTGTTTGTAGTGTATTTATCCTCACACTGCTTCTCCTGAAATAGAAGATGCTGTTCATTGCTTATTTTATGGTAGAGGACAGAGATACACGGGTGTAGATGTCATATGCCCAAGGATGTCTCTATGAGTGCTGTAGATTGAATCAGTCTCTGGACTGATACATTTAATTGCTGCCACATCTCTCCACCTCTGAGCTATTCTGTGTTGTGAAACTGTAATCATGCTGAGCTGGGCTTGGTTTTCTGTTTCTTTTGTAAGCTTTCTGCACGTACCTGAGCATTGCTGAAGTGCTTACAGTTGAAGAAATTATTCATGCCAACATGTGTTATCTGATATTCCATTTCCTCCTTAGATGTTTTTGATAACCTAACCTTGAAATACACACTTTTCACTGAGCCAAGAAATTATCTTTTGTGAACTTAGACTTACCAAACTGCAAAACTCCTCTGACTGATGAAATTCCATTTCTCTGGGATGTAACTTACATCTTTACCTGCTTTATCTTCCCAGTTGCCAATTTAGACGTTTTTATTTATCTATACTAACTTGTACCAGGGGGTTTTGTTGGTTGTTTAATGAGAGTCTTAGCTTGTTACCATTCTGTAAATGGAGAAGGCTTCTGAAAGGGAATCAAATTAATGACTGAGCAACCAATCTTCTGCTTGGGTGTGTGAAGCTACTTTGGTATTGCAGCAGTAAAAGTATTTCCATAGCAACCTATTAAAAGCAAGGAATGTTTTTGCTATGTAGGGTTTTTGTTGTTGTTGTTACATACCTACAGTGGAGATTTTTGACTGCTGTAACTGAGCCATAAAAAATACCTAGCAATAGCACAGCAACATTAGTTTGTTTAATTCAGAGTTATACTGCATATATACTTTTATAAATTAATGTAAGCAGTTATTAATAAAATTGACTCATTCCTAAACCAGTACATTTTAAAACAGCTACTTTTTTTGTTATTCTTTTTCACGTTATCGCGTTTCTTTTGAGCCCTGATATACCAGAATCATCAGACTTGTAGAGCAGAAGATGATAAAACAAAAGTATGTTAAATATCATGCAGAAATAGTCAAACAGCTGATGAGCTACTCTCTGGTCTCCCACAGCAGGAATATTCTTCAGCATTATTTTCATAAAGGGGTGGATGTGCAGCTGCTGTATCTGTGGCAGAGTATCTCAGGATGATGGAATGAGCCTCAGTATTCAGGTTCTGCTTTGGTTACACAAGGAGGTGGCATATTCCTATTTGAGGCAGCCCTGTTTAGTTGTCTTTTCATGGTGTTCCAGGTCATTTGCTACGGCGATTATTACAGCTCAGCAGTAATAACAAGTAAGACTCTGGACTTTTCCAGTCCTCTGGAATGCTTTGTTGTGTTGCCAGATTAAATAAGTGTGAGCAACAAGGCTGCCTTTGGCTGCATAAACAGAGTAACAAAACAGTGCTGCTCCTGAGCAGCTTCTTGTTCATGACCCTGTTGGTTAGGGTTCCTGTTGCAAGATGAGAAATTTCTGTTCCTTGCCTGGTGGATTTTCAGTAATGTCACTCAGCCTCTCCTTTTATTAGCTTTTGCTGCCAAATTTTATTATTACTAACATCCAATTTTCAGTGTTCAAATGTCTATGTCATGGAGGAGCCCCCAAAAAATTTTTGTTTTTCAGACGTCTTTCTTGTCAGAGAAGAACTGATTGAAGAATTGTGGCCTCATTTTACATGGAGTGAAGTAAGTGGTTAAGAAAGAACATGAGAAGGCATGGAGTGCTACACTAACCGTATCATTTCCCTGTTATGTGGAAGGCTTGCTGAACTAGTTTGGATTGATTAAAATGATGGGTTTTATTTGATGTCACTATTTAGTAAAAATTGCTAAGGGTACATTCAGAACAGCTGGGTTCACTGGGTGGTGGGAGTGTGACTGTTTTGCAGCAAGCTTCTCTAGAAGATACTGTTAATTTGGGGTTTGCATTTCTCTGTAGATTCATAGGCTGGTATATTTTAAGATCAAGACAGATAATGCATGCTTGTCACTGCTCAACTCGGCCGTAATGTCACACCACTGGTATCAACCAAATGACACTACATTTGTGTCTCTGTTTAGCGTAGGAAAGTCATGGCGCTTGTTGAGGTTGCTTATGTAGCACTGATATGTGTTATGCGTATGCTTGACTGAGTTTGTGTACTGCTATGACTGACAAATCAAGATGTGTGCATTAATTAAATTTAGGACATGATTTGTAGATTCTTAGTTATTAGTTTATATGAAAATTTATTTGGAAACTGCAGGAATTCTGTTGTATATAATTTGCTCTGCTAAACCTCATTGACAAGTGAAACTTTAAGCTGAGAGAAGTAGCTGTCTATTTACGTCAGGCTCTTCATGTGGTCCATTTGTGAACCTCCAGCTTAACTTGGCTGCTATTAGCTCTTTTGGGATTGGTGTCCAGAGACATCTTTGAAGAGCTGTCAGTTTAGCTGGCAGGTGTTTATGCTGCAGTGGTGTTATCTCTGTGCAATGCTGATCCCTATTTTAAAATAGCTGTGACACCAGTAAGCCCTCAGGCTAAAAATGTTGCCAGGAAATTCACATAGCTTGATCTTAAAGGCTGAAGTATATCAAGGGGAAACTTGGCTTCCGAAGATCAACTCTTAGCTTAGTAAATGGGTAACGTGTTCCAGTTTGATGTCTGCTTGAATTGAGACTCCATCTGTAGTGACCATTTCACAGTTATGTGTAAGGTTTCTTCCATAGGAATCCTGGTACCCTACTACTTCCATACACTTTGTGGGGTTCTGAGAAATGTATTTTCTCAATTCTGAGAGAAGAGTTTGCTTTTTTATCTTTTTAAGCCAAATATTTTATTTTTTTTCTCACCAACTCTTCTCTCATGGTTATTTACTGCAGATGGATCTCCTTTATTTTTCTTTTTAATATTGGATAGTTTGCTGCTAATTAGCTGCATCTTATACCTGGAATATGTCTATATGACTGAAACCACAAGGTATAGGAAGTCACACTACAGAAATAACTAGATTTCTGAAAACAAATACAGGCATATTTAAACTAAAAATGCAGTCAAAACTTTGTTCTCACTGGAAGATAATTTTACTCATAGTATACTGAGCACAGGAGGTTTTCAAGTTGATACTGTCCTTTTAGCTTTCAAGGTGCTGCAAATGTGTTAAAGTGAAGTAAACAATATTTTTGGCAGTATACATAATGCTAAAAAATGCAGCACTTTGTAGATTAAGCAGCTGAACTTCATCTCCTGTTTAGTGTGATTTAGCGTGAGCAGAAATCAAGTTTCATGGCTTTGCAGTTCAATTAGCATAGCTTTCCATAGCATAGTTAGCATACCTTTACAGTGACTAGGGAACCCTCAACCTTCTTTGAGTGAAATCCAGACTTTTCTAAGATTGAAAGTAATGTGTACTTTTTCTTGTCGTATCTTTACTCTCAGGACCTTCTAACACTCTCGCAGCTGCCTTACATGTCATTCGATTTTGCTCAGAGGAACCCAGGCAATTGCACTTTTTTCTTTCGTTGAAGTATTTTGAAGATCCAAAACCAGAAACCCAAAGATTGGTTGACCTGAAATGAAAGAATGCTAAATTCTCATATTTAATAGGACTCACTGGTGTGCATTTACTGGGGTTAGCTGCTAGCTCTTCTCTTAGTTCTGTTTTCACTTTGTCATTGAGACCCCCTGGGTCTTCTGACTGATCAGAAGACTAGTGAATATGGTTCTGGTTGGAAAAGAATAGTAATGATGTAGGAATGTAATGGCTAAACAGGAGACAGATTTTGCTGCATGAAATAATCCTGTCTCCACAGGTAAATCTCTTTGTGGTCATCAACTGCTGTGCTATGACCAGTACTTGGAGAGCAAGAATGTTAATCAATTTATAATTATAAAATTATTGTATGTGAAAATTGAGAAGAGTCTTTTACATTCTGAGAAAGAATACTTGAGAGATCCAGCAGGAACGAGCATTTTGTAAGAGTGAGTGTGTTCCCGCAGCACATTCTAGGCTCCAGATGAGAGGCATGCCAGGCAGTTTTGCATGCATGACAATTAGTTGAATATAGCAGATGTGAAACTTGAAGGCAAACTACTGTGAAGCAATTTCTGTGTTCTGACTAGTGCTCTGTGTTAATAATATCTGTGTCTGCCATAGGAATACGGATATGTGTAGACCATCAGTAGCACTTGGAAGTATCACTAGAAATAGCAGTGCTTTGTGTTTCAGAGATGCCAAGGTTGGAGATAGACGAATTCTGATTCAGCCCTTATAATTGTGATTGATATGCATGTTTTTTCAGGTATGTATTTATGTAAGTTTTTTCCCCACAAAACCTACTTGCAAAATTGTTTTCCAGAAGTCTGTTACATCAGGTTGACCCTGCATGTATGAATCAATTGTATGTTTCCATAATACAGTGCAACTCTCCTAATCAAAATAGCTTGTAAACAGTATGTATGTAAGAGAACATTATGAATTTGAATATTAACATATATTCAATATCAAACTTACTTGGCTTGATATTATATCTTACCTAATTCAGAAAGTCTTAACCAAAGCTCTGCCATTTTCCTGTGTAGCTTGAGGCAGGCAGGGTCCAGCTCCTTCTTGCTGTGGAATAGACAGTGGCTTGAAGTGAAAGGTGAAGAACTTAGGAAACACTTAGGTTTGGCTTGTAAAGTCCAGTAGGGTGATCTGTCCTTTCTTCTGTTGGTGGTGATCAGCCAGGTTCTCTGTGGGGCAGTGTATACACGTATGTTAAAGAAGGTCTGCTGGCCTGCAGATCAATAGATGAAAGAGAGTCTATACCTTTTTCTTTGATGCTTTTTACTTAGTTGCACACCTCCTGAGCCATTCAAACCAATGGCAGCTAAGAATACCATAGCTTTTCTTGTTCTTTGTGCTTTTTTTATCAAGCAGTTAGTTTGCTTAAAACAGTTTTATGGTTTGAGGTAAATGGCCAGTTACTCTAGGCTTCCATAGCAGCTTTAACTAAAAACTTTTCAAAGTTATATTTCATAATCCCTGCATTTCAGTCAACAGAGCATTTGCTGACAGCTCTTGGGGAAAAAAACGTGGGTTTTTTTCTTTTATCCGTTGGAAATTTAGTAGGGTTCACTTCCTCATGATCTGTGGTGTGTCAGCATGAACCCAAACTCTTCTGCGTCGCTGTGTCTTTTTTTGAAAGTTCGCCTACACAGTGGGCTTGGTTTGTCTCTGTCCTAATTCCCTTCTGACTCTAAATGCAATAGGAACATTTGCAAAGAATAAATCTTTTCAGTGTATTGACAAAGCTTCTTCTGTAATTGTGTTAGCTGAACCAGACGATGAGGCTGAAATCCTTATTGAATTAGAGTTTATGTAACTCTAACCCAATTCCTGGCTAAGCCTTGCAGACTGATCCACACCAGTGAGCACTGACCGCTTGGGTGTTTCGCTGCAGTCTGAAAAGTGTGGCCTGAAAGACCAAGTAGGGGTTGTTCAGTCTGCTTTTACCAGCTTGGATTTGCCCTGCTTTACAGTCATTTCCCTGTGGCAATGTTACCTGGCACAGAAGGAGAAAAGGCTCAGTTGTACCCAGGTGTGTGGTCATTTCCAAGTATAACAGCTCAGGATGTGGAGAGGAAGCTGGAGGAGCATGATGCTTAGAGCAACTTAGCTCTTGCTCTGCCTTCAGAAGCTCTATGTGGATAGAGTTACATGCAACAGCACAGTCTGCTCTTACCTGAAAGTGTTCTCTCTGAAACTGGGCTGGCTGCTAACAGAGCAGCTGTGGCGCCATGGGATAAAGGATGGGGAGGATTCTCACCTATCAGAGAGCTGGATCATGTATAGACTTGGGAGTAAAGGCCTTCTATCCTTTGCTCTCTTTAGCTTCCTACTGTTTCCTATTGTTTCTCAATTGTTCTATTGTTTGGAAAATGATGGAAAAATAATAAAGCAGTGGTGTAGGCAAAGAGGTGAAAATTTGTGTGTCCTTCTGTAACTTCAGCAAAAGAGCAGTGAGGATTGAATAGACAACCAAGTTGGATGGAAGCCGTAATTACACCAGTGTTTCAAAACAAAGCCACAAAGAAAGAAGTCCCCCAGACCTGCATCCGGACTTTACTGAAGCTCTAGAGTTGCTTTTTGGTTCAACCTTGCTTCTGTTTCCAAAATAACATTGTAATGATGTGTTTCCTGTCTACACAGAATTACCCAAAGTTAGTTGCACAGCGAGTGAAATACCTGATGCTGTTTATGAGAGAAGAGGAATTGCCTTGATGATGCGAACATCTTAATGGGAGTGAAAACCAGTAGCACTTGTCATACAAACAATTTGAATTTCATGTTTGGTAAAGATACTAAAAAAAATTGAAATAGAAACAGTGTTGTGAAGAGAATTCCATGGTCTGCATTCTCTACCCAATTTATGGACTGTGGCATGTGTGACTTTTTTAAAAAGGAAAGATTTTTAAATGGTCAGGCCAATTTTAGTAGTTAGAATAGTAGTTAGAATGTTGCATTCTTTCTTACTGTGTTTAATTGGAAATACCACTGGCCTTGATCACTGCCAGGGATGGAGCATTCACAGCTTCCTTGGACAGTCTGTGCCAGTGCCTCACCGCTCTCAGTAAAGAATTTATCTTTTTTTCAGTTTGCGAACATTAAAATTTCAGTACAGAATAAAAAACGTAATTGACCTATTCAGCTTCTGTAATAATTTTAGTACGTATCCAGTGGCATTTACGTTTGGACAAAATTTTTTGGTAAGCAGTTAGTGAGAAGAAGATCAGCCTACTTTTTCACTTACTTGCTATTTGACTCTATACTTGGTAATTGTAAATCATCATGAAAGTTTCTGCAAATTAGAGAACTCTAAAAGCTTCCATGGCCTGTATTTGAAGCCTAGGAATAAACTGGTAAGATTATGACTGGTGGTTTTTCAGCTGCTGAGGAAAGAAGGTATTAGTGGGAAATGTCAGGCTGGGTTTTTAAGGGGAGGCTGACAGGAGTGAAGGGGTTATTTTTCCTTCCATAGTTTCAGAGATGAGAATCTTTCCAGATGTGATGAGTGTAAATTTGTAACTGTGCTTAAATTGATCCTTGAGATTTACATACATAAAATATTTTCTCAGAAAATGATGAAGGATCTGTGGAGTTGAACGAGATTCTCATGAGAGTTAAACTGGCAGTGCTAGGCAGCACCTAGTGTCAAGATAATGCTCAGGAAGAAAATGGAATAGAAAACCGCATCTGGCATCTTGAATAAGTTAACATGTGTTAACTGAATCTGTAGTTTGAGGAGGATGATGATGTTTTTGTGATAAAATATTAGTAAAATACTTGGTAAATCATATTACAGGCTTATAAGAAGGATGTGTGATTTTTTTTTTTTTTATTAACTGTGCATGGTATTTATTAAATATTCTGATGAATTATTCTGCCATCTTTTTGCCTTGCTGAAAAGCTGACTTCCTCAGATTTTGAGCTCCAAAAAAAGGTGCGGTAAGCATATTTCCCAAAGGTTTACAGTGGTGTTAGGTAAAATACAGCCAGCATTTGACAGTGCAGAGGAAAACAAGTCAATCCTTGTTTTCAGTGTCACAGGACACTGACAGCAGCATGTCTGAATTAATATACAGAGCTGCAGTACTCCATAAGGCTGATAGTCTCTCCCTCTTGTTTTGACTAAGAATATTGATTTCCACATTCAACCTTTTCTGTATTTGTAGTTTTTTCACACTGCTAATCTTAAATGATGGTGTGAAAAAATGTACTGGAGCTTTTCTTTGAGATTTCTTGGGGCTTAATGTCTTTTACCTGATGGGCTTTTGCCTTAAAAATGACTGTTCATTGCACTGCCATTTTGCATCACTTTTTTCTTCATCATACACACAGATTTTATAGATACTTAACATAGAGAGTATGCATATATACTGTGTATATATAAATATATACATATTACATGTAGATGCAATATGCATATAATATTACAGTATTCATATAGGCATAATACATTTTTCTCTACGCTAAGTTTTTGTCATGTCACATTTCTTTTCACCTATGGATATATATGTATATATGTATTTTTTATGAATAATGCCATCTTTTATGTGTCTTCATTCTTAAGTTGTTCTGTAGAGAATATTTTACAAAATTATCCCTTATATGGAATATTTCCTTACAGTAATTCACTCTGTATTGTGTAACCTGCTGGGACTTTATTATGCAAATGTTAAATTTGCTGGCTCAACCCAGATTTTTCTGAAAGAATGTTCTTTTCTGCAGCTTTGGGGAAAAAAAAAGCTCTGGCAGGGTCAGTATTCACTTGTGTCCTCAACTATTACCCATCTTCTTCTATTATGGAAAAATGAAAGCCTGTTACCTTCCTTTTGTTGGATAAATGTGTCCTAATTACTGCAGTCCTTCATCTCAGGAAGGGTGCTGAATGCCCACAGATAGATAAAATAAAAAAACTTGCTATGGGGATGCAGAAAAACCTGCAGAGGTAGCCCTCTGTTTGACAATACCTGTAGGGTTCTCATTGTAAGGGCTGATGTTTCATTCCTTAGCAGCAGTCAGCCAGATATAGAAACATTGTAGCTGAGATACAGTAAGATGCATGTCCAAGGACCAAATACTTTGGCCATATGCATTTTTTGCTTTGGAGAAGCTCTAACTTAAATTTCTGGACTGCACTAGGAGATCTTGATGCTGAAATGGAAGTCTAAGGGAATTTACTATCTTCTAATGTTTTCAAATTGCAAAGTATGCTGAATAACATTGATTCAGAATATGCTGTAGGCAACAGATGAGACTTAAAATGACCCAATTTTAACACACACGTTTTCCTTCCTGCATTTTATAATAATTTCTTATTATCAGGTTTTAATTTTAAGCTGAGGAGCTCGGCAGCAGCTGTAACAAACAAATGAAATTAGTGTGATCTCTCAATTTTCTTGTGGCTTCGTTATGCTCTGGTTTCATTTTTGAATTCTGTGTTATAGGGCTATGTAAAATATATTCTTTTCTCAATGTATCCACTCCTAGGGCAAATGGGTTCTGTTTGTAAATTTGCAACTCCATAAATGAGTACAATTTCTGTGTATAAAAGTGCTTTGTCTTACTTAAATGACATGTAAATGGCAAGAGGTTTGTTTTGTTTTTTTTTCTCTGTATATGTTTTTGTCAAGAGCATGACATCTGATCAGATCACTGAATTCTTGTGATTGTGACAGAGCACCTAGATAGCATCTGACAAGCAATGCATTACATTAGTTACTAGATTTTTCACTTTACATGACTAGTGCAAAGTCTACTGCATGGCATGAGGACAGCAGAGATTGCTGGTCTGAAACAGGAACTCTCTCTTGTGGCTTAGGCCTATAGTAAGTACCTAAATGAGGTGAACCATAGTACTGTGCTAATTGGTGCGGATTCAGCTCCCTGCTGCAGTTGTTTGCTGGTGCTGTGACTGGATCCTTCATTGCAGATGCTTGCACTTCTGAATGAGAGAGAACAGATGGTGCCTGTTGTTCCCACCCCCTCTGACAGACAGGACAAGCTATGCTGTCACCTAAGCCTCCCCAGACTGCTCAGTGCAATAGCAGAGCAAATGCCATAGCTGTGCACCCGCCTGGCAGTCTCTGCTCACTGAGGGCATCCAGCCCAAGTTTCTCCCACCATAAGGAACCAAATCCATATGAGTGTTTTGCCTGAGGCTCCAGAAATCAATTTCCGCTACCACTTTGGCAAGCTTGGGGAGGGAGCCAGAGCTCTGCATTTGTAAAACAGGAGTGTGAGAGAGGAAAAATGAAAGCTTAGTGCATAGTTTGTTTTATTTATTTAGTACTTTTGGTCATGGGTGTCACTAAATCAAGTGAGATGATACATTTTATTTTGGAAATACTGATAACTTTCAATTTGTCGGACTTAACTATAATCATCTGTTTTGTTTTCAAGCTTCTCCATGTCATTTTCCCTGTGCTAACAGGAGGTATTCTAGAACTTTAATAAGACTGCTCTGAAAGCTTTATTTTTGTCGTTTTGTTCATGTAGCAACCAAGTCTTCTCATTTTATCAACCAATTAGTTGTTCATAAACTAACATTGCTTAGTTTGACCATGTGGCAGCTGCTTCTTGCTAATTGCTTTCCAAAGGCAAACAATACCTCCTTTTATTTTTGAAACAAAAGTGTATTTTTCTTTACAGTATTACAAGAAGACTGTAGAACAGAGGTAGAGACTTGAGATCTTAGAAGGATCCATTTTTTCACTTCTGTGGTTGCCTGCCCTGATTTCAAAGAAGTGTATGGATGATTTTCAGGATAGGAACAGAGCGAGCCAGAAAGCCATGTAATACACCCCTTTCCACTTGCTTTATTATTTAAAAGTATGCTAAAAATGCTGTGTGTGACAGAAGAAGATACATTCACTTTTATGCCACTGGAAAGAAAAAGCTTTGTATGAAACTAGAGTAGGAGTGAAGAAAAACAATAGCATGTTGTGCTTTGGGAGACAAATCAGCCAAGTTACTTTCAGACCCTCTATGGGAAAGGATTTGAGAATGTTTTTTCTTGGGGGAACTTCTCCCAGGGATTAATTGTATGTGAATCTCAGAGTTTAGAAAGGTGGAGGAGGTGATTTGATTTGTGTTGAACTGAGACTGAAAGCGTAATTCCCCTCTGCTTTGCAACTCTTGTTTGATTTTACCAAGAGAATAGGGTCAGTAGCACCAATTTCAAGAACATTTTGTGATTAATATAAAACTGTTGGAATCTTCTTCTATTTGATAACATGTAAGTGATACGGCACAGATGTGATTTGAAGAATAATAAGGCCCAGAAACTTCATGAAATTTTGAAAATACTCTCAAGGAAAGATCTTCAGAAATGAGAGCTGTATGAGAGCCCAGTGTTCAGTTGCAAGCCAAATGTAGAGCTAATGTGAATTGATGTAACTTCACAAAGATGGATGAAATTGCGTGAGTCCTTGATATCTGCACTGGTATATGAGAATTTAAGTAAATTAACAACATCTTGACTTCCTAAGAATATCACCAGAACAAGTAGAGGTGTTGCATCAACAGCGTTGTCAAAGTAGCTAAGTTTAGAGGTGTCTTATTTTGACTTTTTAGTATTTTATGACGGAAACCAAGATGTGCAGCAAGAAGATTTTTTTTTCTCAAATAGCAAAACCACGGTTTTCCTGTGATGTGCTTTAAAGACCAACCATAGCGTTTCTTCTGTAGATTGTCTTTGAACTTTCTGATCAGAGACAAAACACCCTTACTAATTTTTCTTCTTGCTTCTTGAGATGTAAGAATGCTAAGCCAGACTGAGATCTGAGGAAACACTAAACCTGGGCTTTTCTATGAGCAGTGAAGAAAACTGCAGAATATTGAAGTGAGAAATGCCGCAAACACAAAGCCACACAAAAAAAAGAATCTTTATTTGGAGTCAGTGGCAGCAAAGCTCCCCTTGTTGTTACTGTGATGCCCTATTACTGCGCCAGTTTTATTGCCTTCTGTGCATTAACATGAATTAAAGTGAATTAACAATGGCTTAGGTCTTAAGTTTACCTTATAGGCAGAAATAGAAGAGCCCTTTTGATTTACTGTATTCAATTTTACTTTACTTTTTTTTTTTTTTATATTTACTTTTGATTTACTGTATTCAGTTAGGCTGAAGACAAAATGGAGCAACAGGAGATGTGGAAGAGAGAGGCAATCGGGACAGAAACTGGGATGTTGCGGGAGATGATGAGCATTCAGTTAACAACAAAGACTAAACTGGGATTTTATTATGCAGCTGATTTTTTTCTTAATGTAGAACAAGTGAAGTTGTGGAGCACGAAAAAATTACCTTTTAGAAAAAGTGAATTTTAAAAAAGGACTAAAATATGAGACATGTAGCCATGTGTCACAGGCAAAATGCCTTCTTCATTGCTAGTCTTTCTGCTGTTCACTTTAGGTGTAATGCTGCTTTCAGACAATTAAGTGCCGTAGAATCATAGAATAGTTAGGGTTGGAAAGGACCTTAAGATCATCTAGTTCAAACTCCCCTGCCATGGGCAGGGACACCTCACACTAAACCATGTCACCCAAGGCTCTGTCCATCCTGGCCTTGGACACCGCCAGGTACAGAGCATTCACAACTTCCTTGGGCAACCCAGTCCAGTGCCTCACCACCCTAACAGTAAAGAACTTCTTCCTTATATCCAATCTAAACTTCCCCTGTTTAATTTCGAACCTGTTACCCCTTGTCCTATCACTACAGTCCCTAATGAAGAGTCCCTCCCCAGCATTCTTACAGGCCCCCTTCAGATACTGGAAGGCTGCTATGAGGTCTCCATGCAGCCTTCTCTTCTCCAGGCTGAACAGCCCCAAC
>JANHGB010045523.1:0-71803 GCA_026283785.1 Coracopsis vasa | reverse complement strand
TATACTGGGCATGACGTGCTGTGGTATGGAATACCTCTTTGGTTAGTTTGGGTCAGGTGCCCTGTCTCTGCTTCCTCTCAGCTTCCCCTCCTCCCTGGCAGAGCATGAGACTCAGAAAGTCCTTGGTCAGACTAAACATCACTGAGCAGCAACTAAAACCATTGGTGTTATCAGCGCTGTTCTCAGGCTGAAAGTCAAAACCACAGCACTGCACCAGCTACTAAGAATGCGAAAAATGACTGCTACTGCTGAAACCATTATGAAATCCAGAAACTGTTTTGTCTTGCCTAAACTAAAACTGAGAGTTCAACAATTATTTTTCCTTTGATTGATCCTAGTGCCTACATTCTTACATAGCATATGGACCCCATAACCATGCCTGCCTTTAATTCGCCTACATTTAGGCAAATGTATTTTCAGCTTTGGTCTAGGTCACTGTTAATTGTATCTGAAAAATCTCTAAATCTGTATTATGTAAATGGATGCAATAAAGGAAGTCTTGAAATCTGGATCTCAACTACTTGAAAACATATTTCTCAGGTGTTCCACAATTCAATAAAATTCTGTATGCTGCTGACCACAAATTGAAATGCTGAGACGCAGAGTGCAAGACCCAAGAGTAACAAGTTTGTTGTCTTATTTCTTTTGATATAGACCAAATATTTAAAAAACTCTATCTGAACTATGAGGGGTTGAGAGAGAGGTTTTATTATTCCTTTTTAAGACACTTGGACCTAGAGATACATACAAATACTGTGAATAGGTAGGCAAATTAGTAGTCAAAGTACTACTACAAGGTACCTGAAAAATAATAATAGTAAAGTCCCTGACTGACCTAATAATAATCTGGTATCTTTCAGAATTTTCTCTTAAACTTTTTAATAGTATTTTACAGACTCGGGAGCCTGCTATTGGTTAGTTTGATATGGGCTTATCTCTGTTTTCATTGAATTAATAACTAAGAAAAGTGAAGTTTCTGCACACACTTCAAATAGCAATCCATTAAGGAAACGGAAGAAAAATCCAAACAGTTTTATGCAGCTTACTGTAACGATAGTCCTTGGGAGAGGACTGAATAAATAATAGTAGACTAAATCACTTTGTAAACTTGGTTCAAGAAACTTTAAGATGAAAAAATAAATCTCATTCTCTCACAGATGATGGGTTGTCTTTTTTGCCCTTGCTGGGGATGTAAGTCATTTAAGTACAGCAATAGAGTTAGTCTGCAGACTACCCAGAACAAACGGGCTTTGTTCTTACCTTTTAAGTCTGCAGTCAGGTAAAGTAGATGTGCATGACAGATTTTTGATAAATAAATGTATAATAAAATGTGGTTAGACTTTATTTTTCACCAATATATTGTAATATCAAAAAGAGTGTGACAGGTGCTTTAACTTTGCTCTGCTAGATATGCACATAATTATTCTTCATCCTTGACTTGTGGTGGCGACATGAAAAAAGGAGTTAACATTGGTATGAATTTCATCACCTAGCTATTCAACATGTTTCATTCACTCAAAGTCTTTAACTGTTTTGAAAATAAAATGCAAGAGGCAGGATTTCTTTGATGCTTCTGTAGCTCTCTTTACCTTCTACTAACCTTGCACCCAGGAACTGCATTCCTCTCTCCTTCTTACTGCTGCTTTTGTTAATACTATTTTATGGGGACTGTCACACACTGAGAACAGAAATATCTGCTTTCCTGTTTTCTTTAGAATTATGCATAAATAAAATTTAAAACAATAAGTTGAGGGCTGAACAGATCGCCAGAAACAGAGAGATGGGTGATGCGCTAAGATGTTGGCAAGAAGAGAAGGGCAGAGGGATGACAGAAAAAAGTGATTCTCAGGATGGTGGTCAGAGACAACGGAGGATAAAAATCAGATCCAAGCCTTTACTGACACAATACTTGCATGAATGGCTAAATCTATAGTGAGCAAGGGTCTTGATACAGGGTTGAGAATCAAGTGTTAAGGTATCAAAAGAAGGAGACTTGAGAGTTTTAAAGGATGACATCTGATATCCTAAAGTAAAAGCATTGTTATGATGAACAGAAAAAGAGGAAATGTGAGACCAAGCCAAAAAAACATAAATGGGTGGTAAGCAGATCAGCAGAATAATTTGGGAATTTAGGAAAAGAAGAATCCCTTCACTTAAGTAGGAGTTTAATATGAGAATTAAAAGAAGGTGGGGAAAAGAAGTCATTGCCATAAAAATCAGGCAATAAAAGTATCTGATTAGAAGGAGAGAAACTTGTATTCTGAGTGGGAGATGCAAAAAGCCTTTGGTCACAGAGACTCTGAGGAGTCCAAAGCAAAAGGAAGTAATACAGGTCAAGATGAGGAGAGACAACTGGAGAAGACTGTCAGGATAGATACTTTGTGATTTGTGTGACTTAATGTGATGTAGAATGAGATTCAATTCATGTTACTTCACTTTCATTTGTCCTTCATTTTAATTCCCTTATTTACTCCCTGCTGCTTTTCAACAGATATTTTTTCTTCTCATCTTGCTTTATTCCAATGCTTTCCACTGGCTCAGCTAGAGCCCTTTGGCCTGCGATGTTTGGTTGGGTTTTCTTTAAACTGTCCAACAAAACTTAATACCATTTTATGATTTCACTTTTTAATTATGGTGGTTTTTTTTCTTTCTTTCTAGTACAGAAAGAATTACCTTTTTCTTTGAGCAATAGTGAGACACTTAACTTTGTATAAATCAAAGCAGGTATACAGAATAGTAGAAGGATCCAGAAACTGCTGTTAGCAGATATGGAAATCCAGAGTTTAAACATTAAGCAATGTTTCTTTGGTAATAGTAAAGCTCTTAACTTTTCATAAATCAAAGCCTTCCTCTCTAATATAAGTATCCTTTTCATAAACAAATTACTGTTGATATACAGTTAGTCTATTAAATAGCTTGCTTTAGTTCATTGACTTCATCTTTTAAGACAAATTATTTTTGTAAGAGACAAAGCTACTTCATTAGCTTCCCAAAATATAAAGCAATATTAATTAGATACTTTTTTTTCCTTACCAGTAAATAATCTATTGCATATTTTGTTGCAGTGAAGTCTCAGTTATGCTGGCTTCTGGCTTTGATTTCAGAAATTACTTTTCTGTATATATAAACAATCTTGGGAAGTGCTGAGCAATTGTGACCTCTGCTGGAAGCCTTAAAATTGGTTCTGATATGTGGTAACCACTGGACATTATTATTAGTGTTACTGTAGGCATTAATCTGCAGTGTGCTGGGCACTGTAAAAATGGATTCGAAGATTGCGTTTACTCTCAGGAGTTTACAGGATAAATAGAAAAATAGATAAATAATAAAAGTAAATGCAACATAAATGGAAAATATAAATGAAACCAAAGAGGGCATTAGTGGCAGGTCTAGACAATCTGTCTGCCTCAGACTGCTTGTGCTACCTCTGGAATAGTATAAGATACTAATGAATAATCACTATGCTTATGGACATGGCTATAAATATCCTGATAAGACGAATACTCCTGATTCATAGTTTGAAAAAAATATTCTTAGGATTCTGTATCGATATTTCTAAACACAAAAGTAAAACAGGAGAAAAAAGTTCAAGTAGAGATGCAGTATTGAGTTTCTGCTGGAAACATGACAGTTATATGTGTATGACAGAAGGATCTTTTAATGGAAGTTACAAAAACTGTATCATTATTGATCTGGAATTACCTTGAGCCACCCAATCGTGATTTCAACCAAGAGTAAATCTTGAAATGCTTGTAACCCCAGTGCTTCAAGTGATTCTAGTTCGAGGCTGTGCTTCAGCATGAAATGTACCATAAAAAACACATTTCATTTTTATTCTTAGAAAGAAACATTTACATGTGACAATTTACGGGAAGAATGAACTGATTGTGGAGTCTTGAAAAATGTAAATGAATTTACCACTTTTCTTAGAGTGGAACATTTGCCATCCTGAGCATATGGTTCATTAAGGCTTCAGCAACTGTTTACTGTGGTTAAAAACAGGGTTGTGGGAATTCTAAAAAGCAATGCTTTAAGATCTCAGCTCTTGATGTCAGAAGGCCCCGAAGCCAAGGCTGTCTGGCTCTTCCCAGTGCACCCCTGCCTTCTGTTATGATCAGAAGATCAAGATTTTGGCTAATTCCCAGATTACCCAGAATTTCTTCTTCCTCATAGGCAGATGTTGTATATTGCTAGCTTTTTCTACTCCAAAGCATTTATCTGTATAGAGGAGCTCAATATACTTATCATGTTCTAATCTTGGCATAGCTGAATGGGTAGGAGCAGGAATTCCGGTATGTAACTACTAAAGCTCTTTTTCATTTTGGGGGATGGATTTGTAGATAAAATTAATGTTAGGGTTGTTACTTTTGAATGAGATTTTCATATGAAGAATTAGACTACCATCATGCTAAAATGAATTACAAATAAAGAGATTAGTACTTTAATTATTGATGTCTTTCATTACAGAACATAAAATTTATAAGGATTTGGCCTACAAGGTGTTCCAGACCATTATTATTCTTCTTACAGATTTACTCTTCCTAATACCCTTTTACTAAATGTAAGGAGCAACTCCAAAATTTTTTTGTACCTATGTCAGTGACAGCCTGTGAAGGGAAAGGTGATAGTTGACCTCTTCAGAAAAATGGGACATAGAGAAATTAGAAGGTAATTGCAGTGATCATAAAGTCAATTGCTTGATTAAAAAGCTTTATCAGTAAAAAAATTTCTTCCCCAAACTCATTTTATAGGTTATATCCTTTACTAATAAATAGGTGTCTCAAGTGTAGGATGGGAATATTCTTGACTGGATAGGGGGAGTTGTTTGCTTGTTTGTCTCTTTGCTTTCAAACTAGGAAAGTGTTTCATGCATTAGTGTCTTACAAGGATGAAGTCAAGGAATGTTTTACCTTTTAAGATTGCAGTGAGGAGCCAGCAAGTAATTTGTCTTTCCAATTAATTATAGCATAGCAAAAAATATTCTGTCTTTTCAAAGTGCATATTAAGATAAAACTCCTATCTTTTTGAAATTACACTGGCATTCTCCTAAGGACTTGAATGGAGAAGGATGTTAGTCCTTGTTTCTGCAAGAATGTATGGTTTAGAAGTATTTAAGAGTTTCTGTAGTAATTTATTAGTTCCAGTTTTGAAAATGGAAGTTTTCCAAATTGGAGACTCTTGATTTTACCATAAGCTTGGATCCTGAACAGACAAGTAGAATGAGATTGGACTAGCCTGATGAAATACCTAAAATGGAAGACTAATCATGTCAGGCTCCCTTTGGAATTATTAGGGAGCAAAAAAAGTCTAACTCAGTCTTTGGAGGAGCTCATCTGTCATTGAGTCTAATGGGACTACATGCCCAGCCAGAGTCTGTTTAACTGACATGCCTGAATTAGAGTGAATCTGACTCAAAGTTCGTAGATGAAGAATGTTCTCGGAGACTTCAAGGCAGGATGTTTTATTGGGATTTAATAATTAAAATGTTTGGAAATACGGGGACACAGCTTTCTGATAGCTATAGGGTGCATAGTCCAAAAAGGATCATAGGTTAGATTTTGCCACAAGCCGTACACATAAGCTTGCAGATGAGCAACTGAAAATGTGATTTTTCTGTAAAGATGTGCTTTCAAATTGTGAGCAGCTGTACTCATTTTAATCCAAGAAACTACAAATTCTATATAAAGTCTTTATGAAGACCTAGATATTCAAAGTACCTACTGTGCATTATGTTAACATTTTGCAATGGTGGGGGTGAAATAGTCAAAATTGAGAAAGCTTTGCTTAATGTGAAGTATGAGACAGATTTTGGCTGACAAATAACATAACTGTCATTAAACTCTAAACAGGTGAGGAGGCCGAGTGGAAGGAAATGCACTTCTCAGCTTGTGGGTAGACTGCCTGAAGCCTAGTGCTGAAGGCAAAAAAATTACAGTCTTACCTAAGTGATATTTTATACTTGATGCTACTGTACCCCTGTTCCAGTAGATTCTTTATTACATTAGTGTTCTGAGTCCTCTGCACTTTCTTTGTGGAGGAAGTGCTCTCTAACTTTGGCAACTGCAGTTTTCCAGCTTTCAGCCAAATAAAAAGGGAATGTAAGGAAAAAACTTAACTTGTTGTATTTCTGCCACTGGAGAGCCAGCAGAGGGAGCTTAAGTAACAAACTCTCTTCCCAGGGCTTATTAATAATACAAATGTACATAAACAGAAGTCTGCCATGATAACCTATTCCCTGTAGGAAGCAGGATGAAAGTCAGTAACTGTTGAATGTAAAAGGATAGACTCAGTAGGGAAAAGAAACTTTCTAGTAGAAGAGAAGCACTAAGACTAACAGCAAAAAATTAGTGTCTTAAAATCTAGGAACCTATACGAAATTTTTAGAGAATAAGTGGTATTTTTGTTTACTTTTCTCCATACCTAAGAAACTTATTATTTATCTTATTTGCTTTTGTTTTTTCTTTATGTATGCTCAATTTTTTTAAAAGCAAAGTATTGACTTCTTACTTTTCATACTGTTGGCATACAGGTGCTGGGATTTTAGGAAAAATACTTTAGGATAGGTTTGCATTGTGCTTTTTAATGCAGTACAAAGTCCTCAGGAAGACAATCAACTCTGTAGACGGAGATAAACAAACAGGAAAATAACATGTCTCTCTTCCTCAAGGAGCTACATGAGGTCACTCACTATCTTTTTCAACTAAGGCAAGCAAATACTGTCCTCTAGGATTACTTGTGCCATGATTTAATCACAGCTGGTAACTAAGTCACGCATTGCCCCTTGCTCTCTCCCCTGCCTCAGTGGGATAGGAGAAAGAATCAGAAAAGCAAAAGTGAGGAAACGCATGGTTTGAGATAGAGACGGTTTAAAAGGTAAAGCAGAAGCCATACACACAAGCAAAGCAAAACAGGAGTTCAGTCATGACATCCCATGGTCAGGCAGGTGTTCAGCCATCTCCAGTACAGCAGGGCTCCATCACAGGTAATGGTGACTTGGGAAGACAAAATGGCGTAAATCTGTATGTCCCATTCCACACATCCCCACCAGCTTTATATGCTGAGAATGATGTCATATGGTATGGAATTTCATTTTGGTCAGTTGTGGTCAGCTGTCCCGGCTGTGTTCCCTTCCAACTCCTGGTGCACCCCCAGCCTCCTCGCTGGTGGGTTGAAGAGTAGAAAGGGCCTTGACACTCTGTAAGCCCTGCTCAGCAGTTGTGGAACACCCCTGTTTTATCAGCAGTTTCCAGCACAAATCCAAAGCAAAGCCCCATACTGGCTATTATAAAGAAATTTAACTCTACACCAGCCAAAACCAGCACAACTTGTCAGAGCAGTGACAGAGCTAGCTGAACTCTGGTTCAATTTGCATGCCTGGCTGTACCAGATTTCCTGTTCACCTGGACAGGTTAGTGCGGCTGTTTTCAATGTCACGAGCATAGCATGTTATTTCAAGTGTATTAAGTTTTCCCTATTGTTGGCATCCTTGAGGGACTTAATTTTGGGAAAGGATGTAAAGGTCTGGAACAGACATGGAAAAGAATCACAGAAGTGTTCTCAGGTGAATTTTTGTTGTTGTTGTTTTGAAACATGTATTTTCTGCTCAATATTTATGGCAATATCTCTGTTATAGGAAGGTTGGGGGTTTAATCAAATTATTGTAACAGAGATTTACTAGGAGTTGGTGGCTTTCTAGAAAGACTAGGTAATATTGAATAAGAATTTTCTAATAACAATTCCTCTGTAGAACCCAGTATTGATTGTACAGATTGTTGCAGAACTGTCCACTGAGCACATTGCAAAATGATGTCCTCTCATCTAGTTTCTTTCACTTGAAGCATATTAAAGAACAGTTACTGAAACAAGTGTCAGTGATCTATAGACTTGTGGATGTATGGTTTATTTCCAGCACACACACACATTTATTTTGTGTTGGCACTTCTAAGTGCCTAGTTTAGAGGTGCTCTGCTTGAAAATGCAAGCCTTTCAAGTTATGCACACTGTTCTGATTTGTTTTTCATCTTCATAAATAAATTTGGTTTATGGCTTTGGTAACAGGAAGGTAGACCCATCAATAAAAATTTTCTGATATCCTTTTGTCTTCTTATGGGTCAATACACCACTTGGCTGCCTGCCTTTTAGCAGCCACGCAATCAGTCCCCTTCAGAAAAGACTTAGACTAATTTCCCATTTGCTGTGTGCTTAATAATTGGCCTTATTCGTTCCGGAGTCAAGATTATTTTATTTTACCAAGGTGATGATCTCTTTCCAGTAACCTTAAAGTGTCATCTTGTGGCTAAAACCTGTTATGATTTTAAACCTCATGGAGAAAGCATACCCTAGCTTCAAAGTTCTTCTCTGAGTACTGATAAAATTAATTTGGGGAGTCAAGATTATTTTAACTGAGATTGCATCACTGGGATTTACTTTGGAAATAACTGATGTTAAGTAATAAAAACCTACTAAGAAGTTCATAATCCACTTGGAAGCTACTGATAGATTCATTTTTTATTTTTTTTAATGGTTAAATGCAGTTATATGAGTTAGGATGCATGAAAAACAAGTCCTCACAAATTATTAGATTCAAGTGCTCATCTGATTGCTATAATATGTCTTATTTTCCCAGTTTAATGAAAGAAATGAAAGATTTTCAGATGTGAAATAGCTAAATTATCACATTGGTCCCGGGATAACAACTCAAATATAAACTGTCTTAAATTAGCTCAGAGAATCCCAGCTTGCCCAGCTACACAATCAAACTGATGTCCTTTCTGAGAGGAGTAGGAAACCAGTGTAAGTATTTGACTGAGTAGGCTGCAACTTCTTGTATCAAGCAAAGGAGTCCAGGTCTCAAAGAAATTTCATCTGAGAGCTCTGAAAAATGGGGTAGGCAGGACCTTTGACTATGGTGCAATATTTTTTCTCAACACTTTTCCAATGGCACTTCTGTTGTCATTTTAAGTTCTTTTGTTTTGATATAAACATTTGTTAATAATAGAAATATTTTTTACATTAATTAAAACTTTTATTGTTTTTATGATTTTTTAATGAAATAAAAATTTTCTGCTTAATCATAATCCTCTGGAAATCTGAAATTTAAAATCCTTCTGTTCTCTATACATACATACATGTAAATCACGCACTGACAGTATATCACCTAGATTGTGGGGGTTTTCCTGGGAAATTCTTGGAAAAAATACATACGTGGTTTCTGCTTGCTGCAGGATTCAGCAAGCAGGATCCAGAACTATTTTCAAGCAAGCAAGATGAAATTTCATTTTGCTTGAATGTGAAACAGTCCATTTGACCTGAAATGTGGCATTTTATTTTCAGGACTTGTAAAAAAGTAAAGAGAATAAATAATTAGATTCATAGATATTAAGTTGAATTTCCACTTTCTTGTACACCAAGTTTAGCTTTACAGCTCTTGTGCTGTATAAAAGCAACCCTAGTTCAATTTCTTTTTCTTCCTCGTGGATTTGAAAAACTATCCCTTTGTTCCAGTATAGTTCTCATGCTATGAGTGTTTTGGATTTGGGGAATTATGAGAGTTTTGTGTCCACTGTCTCCTATCGGTAGTGTTCTACTTCCTTTAGTCACATACACAGGCAGTAGATCTCAGTTTCCCACCTCCTATGTAACTCTGATGCCCTGATATTTGGTCATTCTCTGTTACTTCGGTAAGGTCTTGATGACTACCTGATGTACTCACAAGAAATGGGACAATACAGCAAGAGCATCTTGATGGCTGGAATGCATGTCTGTGAGACTTTGGTTTGCCTGAACTGCATAACACATGGATTTCTTGCCGTCACAGAGACTATTCTGACATCAAATGTTCACTCAGACCATGATTAAACAGCATTACGGAATCTCTGTGTAGGTGTCCTAAACTAACATTGCTGTTGCAAGGGTGCAGCAGAACAGCCTGTACACAATGTTTTGTACTATCTGAAGTTCTTATTTCTCACAGTACATATATGCATGTTATAAAGAAATCATTCCTTCTAAACTGTTCTTACAAAGGTCTATGACAATGCCATAAATACGTCTCAATTGATTTTATTTTCTGACTTTCTGAAATTAAATCAATGTAGATGATAATCTCATGCCTGAAACTGAACAAGGGCTTGAGTCAGAGTTAGCAATGTGACTTCAGTAAGGAAAATGTTTGTAGTAATGTGCAATATATTCAAAACTAGTACTTAGAATTAGCAGAAGGTAGTCACTATAGATTTAAATTAGAGCTGCTAGTGGGTCTGCTCCTCATGTGTGTCTAGGACTCAGGTGTTGCATCCTCCAAATTTTGGGCCATCCCCAACATGCTCATAGATAGTGGGAGGTAGGGATTGTGTAAAGTGTTATGCTGCAAATGGATTGACCAACAACAGGGAAACCAGCTGAACCATTCCAATGGGTTTTGTACTGTTTCCACTTCGTAAAGCAGACTTAGGCATTTTGAAGTTTTCTGTGAAAGAATATGCAAAGAAAGGCATGTAACTGATTCTTTGTAACAGGCTTCTATTTTCTCCATGATCCAAAACAAATCTGGTGCAAAGCTGTGTTAAGTACCAAGTTGTTCAAGTACATGCCAATATTTGATGAGCTCTCTTGCAAGAAAACACAAATGGACTTAGAAGGAAAAAGCAAACTTTTCTCCTGCTATTTGATTGCTTGTTTTAAACTAATGGCGTAACCTTTAAAGAGGTTGAAGCTGTCAAACGTTAAGTATTCCCTAAAGTTTATAGCACCAAGGATTTTAAGAAATCGTGCATGTCCTTAGATCTCTCTGTAATAAAAATGCTATCCCACATTTATTTATATTGCAGTGACATGCCAACTTTAACATTTCTTTATCATGTCACCCAAGATGTTTTCTGCAAGTGTGCAAAATGTGTATTTATACCATCCTTCATGATCTGGCTATTGAGATGCTATGAAGTCAAAGCATCATAATTCCACATTACTCTTCTTTTAAATCAACTACAATTCCTCAGAGAATATTTAAGGGGGTTTTGTCTGTATGATTTTATTGTAGTTTTTTTAATTGAGTCTGACCCACGGACAAAAAGATCTGATCTTATCTCCGAAGACAAGGAATTTGCAAATCCTTCAGGCATGGTTACTTACTAGGATTAATTACAACTGTTTTTTCATTGCCCTCCATAACCCTGACACTTTTTTATAGTTTCCACAGATGAAACAGAATTCTACTTGTGTAAACACAGGTTATTACTGTGTTTTACACCCACTTAGCAAATATTTTATTAACATTGATACCATGCTGAACATGGTATTAATTGCAGGTTCTGTGTGCTATATACGAGCTTCATGTGGGTTTTTTTATGCTTGACTGTATGAATCTTTCTGGCAATCAGTTCTACTTTCCCTGTGATCCTTGAGTATCACACTTTTGTGGGTTAGCTGATACAGATTATGCTCTGTATTACACACATGATCAGGTGCTCTCAGGTCAGACCTAGTATTCCCTGACGTCAGTCAGAAGCCTTAAATTGACTGCAGTTCCTCCCATTCTAAAAAAACTAGTTATGCGTGTCTCTTATTTCTTTCCAGCTTTAGGTGTTTTAGTTGATACTGTTGTGCCTAGAAAAGTGTGTATGGTCTGCTGCAAGTTGATAACACCATTTTAGCTTAAATAACTGTCACACTTTAACCTGAGGGATTCTGAAGGAATTCCAGTATGACAAAATTGTTCAAGTGTTGGTAAAAGAGATTGGGTCTAATTTGTATGATGGGAATGTTCCTCATGTTTAACTCTGCCACAAGTCTTGTTTTAGTTATTTGTTGCAACAAAGCTATTGAGGTTCACCTTTTTATCACTTTTATGATGAAAATATGTTTCAACATCACTGAATAAATCTGTGGTCTAAGTAATTATTTGTGGTTAGTATTGGTCCTAAATAAGCTTTGCTGCTGACCACGGAGAACCCATTTGTTCTAGGATGTTACCTCTTCTCCTTTCTTCCAGCTTTCAGATAAACTAGAAATGCATTAGACAGTTCTCTTTGTACTGCTCTTCAGTGTCAGCAACTGCTGTGGTTGTTACAAGATTAACAAGCTAACTAGCTGTATCACTGAAAGAAAGAACAGTCCGTTTTGAGACTTCCTAGTTTAAGCTGATAGTATGAAACGGAATCACTATGTCTCTTATTCTGTGCAGAGAATGAGGATTATAGCACAGAATAAAGTATGGACCATAATAACTTTAAATGCATGTATGTACATACATTCAGTCACGTTCTCAAAGAGCATAAGGATGTGTAACACAAATGCCTGAAGCCAGTTTGCTATTCATATTTTTCTACGTACTGAAGAAGGCAGCGTTGTGTGCTTGACCTGCAGTAGTGAATCTAGCAGGGAACATAATTAATCTGTGCAATTATTTCATAAGTTTTCCATCAAAACTACATGATAAATTTTGACACATTTTTATGTAAGTTTTTCAGCTTTTACCCAACAGTCCCACGTGGATGCAAATACCTTCTGGTTTATTGTCCTTGCATGCTGTGGTGATCTGGTACTGTCTCCACTTGTGTTATAGTACATTGTGAGTTGGGTGGCTCTGCAATCAAGTCCAGTTATCCCTTACTGAATTTTACTTGATTTAGTGCCTTTGGAAACAAAGCAGGTCTTCTGACACACAAATGAAGTCCAGCCCCAATAATTCACTTTGAATGTTCTGTTCTGTGTTCATGCAGTATTAAAAACTGTGATGCTTCATTTTGATCTTAACAGATAGCATGTGTGACGGTACAATTTTCTTTGCATCTTAATACATTGTGTAAAACAAAATAGAAACTACTCATTTATGAAGTAATTCTTTTGGTGAATGGGATGAAAAACTGGTTTATAAATAAAATTTTCTATTTCTTTTAATTTGCTGAAAAATATGTAAAACTGAATCTCTAAACATATTCATAATTCAAATTATGATGTTCTCTGTTTTCAGATTAGTGAGATAAAGGTGTTTAGAGGAATTCTATTGAAAGTAAATCTTTATACAAATGAGAATTCAAAGGTGTTACTGTGTCTGGGTAAAGGCACAGCTAAATTTCTAAATTTGATCAGAATCTGCTGTTCAAAAGGAAAGAAGTCATTTTGGTGTTTTAACATATTCAAAGTTTCATTTTATTTATTCTTTCTTTTAGATCTGCTACTAGTTAGTCTGTTAAACTTTGTCTTTTTCAGGATGTATATTTACACAAATTATTGTCCAAATAAAATTAGACCATTTACATGTTCCAGTAGAGGGTGTCTGTAAAGCTCTATCACACAACAGACTTGGATCCATTTCTTCCTTCTAGCCATAGACTGTAGTTGTCTAAAGATTCATAGAATCCATTCTTTGCTTAAAAAGCAAAGAAAACACACACGAACAAACCAACAAACAAAAATCCAAGTAAATCACAGTGATCACTTCTGATACAACTTCTCAACCTAGAAACATCAAGGAGACCTATGATAGTGACTTATTGTGATGTTTTACTCATTTCTTTAAACCAGGATCTGCCAATAAAGATTTTTTTAATCTTTTCCCTGGATTGAAACAGTGGAGAACAGACCAGATTTAACATACAGCATTTTGAACACAAGAGTCAGCTCAGTTCCCACCTTATTTTTCCCTATCTACTTTCCCTTCCTGCAGCATCACTGCCATACTTTGCACTGTGGCTTTTCTGGGTGAACAGGCTGCTTTCCCCTTAAGGAGTGCACAGTACAGGAAAGCAGTGCTGAGTACATTGTGCTACCCAGGCAAATCCCCTGGACTGACATCTGAGGTCACTGATAGTTTCTCACTGAATGTTACAGCATGCTTATTTGTTCCTGTGGCACTGCACTGAATGCTTGATCTGAGGTGGAAGTAAGCTAGGTGTCATACATACATGTCTTTTCCCATTTGCTGTTTTTCGGGAATTGGGTACACACTGCTGCCTGCTTTGTTTGAAAATGCAGAGTTAGCAATTTGTTTCTCGGAAAGATTTTCTTCAGTAGGCTTCAACAAAAGGCTTTAATCCCCAAATGAGAAAAGGCTCCCCAGGAGTCCTTCTGTATTGTATGAGAAATTATTTCTATATGAATCAAAAATACATTTTGGGACTGAACAATGTAATAGGTATGAAAATCATATGAATTTTTTTAATGCTTGAAGAAAGCATTTGGAAAAAACTTTCTTCAAGGGTTGCTTAACTATTTTAACTTCTCCATCTTCTGTTTTAACTCCACCCCTTAAAACTTAGAGAGACAATCACTTTAGTTAACTGCCTGGAAGGCTTTCTAGTCTTCTGCATATTACTGGTTGATTTGCTTTTACAGTGAGGAGCAAGTATATTTAAATGAACTCAAGTCCCAAGAGTTTGGAAAGACAAAAGTTCAATTTAAACTGAAGAAAATATGATGCCAGGCATTAATAAAGCATTAGTTGGATAATATAAGGTCTTGATTTAATTTTCTCCTGGAAGCTCTGTATAACTATGCATGAGCATCTCATCACTTTTCTGACTTTGGAACACCTTCCCAGGCACTTGCCTAATCAAACTGAGGGAGTGCACTGTAAGTACTTCCAAACTCTCTGAACCTGATAATTCCCCTGGAGTTTTAGTCTTTTGTGAAATGCTTCATATATAATTTGCATGTCACACATGCGTGTCATGACGGTAATGGTTACATTATATGTTCCTAAAAGGGATACCCAGCTAGATGTCTTGTGATACTTTACTGACACAATTTAGTAACTATAATAAGATGATTGTTAATTAGGTTTAATATGTTTCCATTATCACAAAAAGATCTGAGCTATTACAGATGGATAGAACTACTGCTGTTAGGAAGAGCTATTTTAATGAAATCTTTCTCTACTTCTAGATAATAGTGTGCATACCAGTCATTTCAAAGTCTGAAATATTGAGATTTGTTTAGTTTGAGAACAGTTGACTTGTGCTTTCTTACCATTTTTGAGAGTAAACCAGACCTGAGTAACAGGTAATGAGATCTATTTTTAAGACTTTATTTTGTAGATATGTAAAAACAAAATGCAGAACTTAAATCAGTATCTGGAAAGTTAAGAAGCTTCTCCCCCTTTTTAAATTTCATCAATGCTTTCTTTTTTTCCAGAAGCCTGTCTGGAAATGTACTACTTCTTAAGCGTACGCTGCCACTGCATGGTGCTACCTTTCTGTTGGTTACCAGACCTACAGAATATAGAGTTCTTACTACATTTTGAGTGTTTTGTTTCTTGTTCTAGCTTTCCCTTGATGAAAGAATAATGGATATAATCATAAGATAAATATCAGCCTAATATATGGAGTTCAGCTTCTATAAATAAAAAGCATTCTGCATGATATACCTTACCCCCACCTGGCAAAAGCACTTTAAAAATACATGCCATCTCAAGCCTAGAACATGTAAGATTTACTTCCCAACTGGTTGTGGGCACAGGGAATGTTTGGACATATGTGAGAAAATAGCAGCGATTGGTTGCCCATTTTCTGATTATTCCTGCAGAGTAGAAGCCCATCTCCCTTGCTTGGGTAGATGAGCACTCCTTAGATGGAGACTGCACCAGCCCAAAGGGCTAGGTGCAAATATATGTTCACCCACTGAATTTGTACTCCTTGAGTGATGACTCTGAAGTGTTTCTTGGCTTGAATTTCCTTTTTGCCAAATCATTTTCATTTTCACGTTATTTCTGATATATGCAGTAAATTAATGACAGTTGTGATTGACAGTGTTCACATGCTCAGGTAGATTTCTAACTGGTTGACGTGGTTTGTATGCTGCATGGCTTTGACTGAAAAGTGACATGTTAAATTCATTGTTACTAAATGTCTGTTATCTGCAAATCTCCTGTGTTAAACCAGGCTTTCTGAGAAACCAAGAGATATTTCTGAGCCGAGAACTCTGAGGAAACAGTTACTGATAATTTAAGATGAATGATTTAGAAATTAATTATGCAACAAAAAATAAATCTTTCTTCAGTGTTTTGCATTTAACTTCTTTAATGTTAAAGTTATAAACCCTGTGTGAGAATGTGATAAGATTCTGCTGAAGGTCATTAGCAATGGATTAACAATACTGAAATTATTTATGTCTAGCTCACAAAGTGAGCTAGACCTTGAGTTCAAAGAGAAGATGTGGTTTTAATGTAAATTAAAACAGGTTCTTACTGGCCACTAATCAAGTGTTTACCTGTTTCCATTAAACCCACATTGAATTTAATCAGTATGTTTTCTAATGCATGCTTTTCTCCCTAAATAAGAAGTGCATTTGTCATTAATATTTAAATTGGATTTTAAATCCATGAAAAATTAATTTAAATAAAAAGTGAGGTGTTTTTCAGGGTTGAAAGTTAATGTCTTCAAGTTCTGTTCAACAGCTGTAAATGAATTTTAAAGTTAATGGTTTTGAGAAAATTTTTCTTAACATTTGGGATTAAATGCATTTCATTGCAAAACAGTGAAATGTAACTACAGTTTATGTAATGTTATAGGTAAATAAATCAAGTTTTATTTTCTTGTAACTAAGTAAAACTACTACTGACTAATTGAGAAGCTAGAAGCATACAAAGTATTTTAAATATAAAACGTATATAAGGCAGTAAGTGGTAAGACGTTTTGCACTACTCAGTAACTACTGAGTAGGATAAGGGAATAATTTTCTTTATATATAATTCTGTCATGATATATTCTTAACTTTTAAATATATTCAGAAATTCTTCATTTCTGTGATTCCTATTATTATCTTACAGATTTTTTAATTTCCATCTTGTTTGGTTTTAATAATAATGATTTGAGTTCTCTGCAGTGGTATGGGGTAAGAAACCAGACTTTAATCAAAATTTTCCATTAATTTTACTCTGAGAATAATAGAGTTGTCTTAAGCAAAAAAAAAAAAAATTACTCTTTCCTATTTGTTCAATTAATTGGTTACTGTGAATCCTTCTTGCAAAACTGGGCATGTGTAGAGTCTCAGCCTTCATCATAGGTTGCTTTTCAGTTTATTGGTTAATAATTCCATTTTTGCTACTTATCTCTATTTTTTCAGACACCTGTGCTCCAGATATTTTGGAGACATTCTTGATTCAGACTTTTTTTATATTGATTTTTTTATATGGAGGCAGCTTTTGAAACAAAACTTTCCTTGATTTTATTGCTTTGTTTAAAAGCAAGCTCAGGCAATTGAAGCTTGAACTGTATATTTGATTCAAGTGGTATAAACAAAGCAAATCAGTGAGGAAAAATTATCATTTTTAATATTACTGAAAAAATTTTCACAGATCTTAAAGCAAGTGTAATAGATATACACATATAAAACATAAATCTTAGTCAACTTAAGTCCTACATTAACTTGAGCACAGTACGCATTCAGTGAGATATGGGCCACCTTTTTGTGGTGTATCATTAGTGGTGACAGTAGAAAAGGCAGCAAAGTTTTTAGACAAGACTGTACTTATAGGGTTAAAATTTCTGGTGTTTGACAGCAGTAGTGCCATTGTCAAGTCTCCAAATATACACCAAATATCTGAGGGAAGAGTCCCCTTGACAAGCTGTGGTGTTGGACCCCAATTTGGAAAAGAACACTGCAGGTAGCTTTATTCCCCCTTGGAGCAGGTTTACCCTGCTGTTCTGGCAGCTGCCAGGATTGGACTTGGTTTCTGGCGTACTTCAGAGCATCAGTGTTTGAGCAGAGAGAATTAGTTAACCGAACCTAATGCACCTCATTCACATGTCCATGGAAAAAAGGCTTGCATATGTTAATTTCTGCAAATGCATATTACACATATATAAACACACAAAACTGCAGCATTTCATGCTGTAAATAGAAACCAGAATACAAGGAAACAAGGAGCTGGAAAATCATGAATAAGTTAGTAATTTTACCTTCTTTAGCAATTTAGAGCATGTACTCTCACAACTTATCCTATCTCCTCACAGTAAGCTGAACAGATCACTGCCAACTCAACTTCCTGTGAGTAGTTGATGTTTTAAGACATTTGAAGTGAAGCACTTAGTAAAATCCTGGTTCTGTTGAAGTTGATTTGAAAGGTATCATGAACTCATATAAAGCCAGAAAGACACCCCTACTTTTCCAAAACCAGACCTGTGTTCTCTGCTGTTTTATTTCTGTTTGGCCTTCAAGGTTTATCTCAAATAAACTAGCAGCAATGGATTTGTATTGAAGATGTGGTAATGTTCATGATGTTCTTTAAACAAGCATAGAAGTGCACATGGGAAAGGCTCTCAGAAGGCTGGTTATTATCACTTGTCACTGTCATAGAGGGTCTTGTATTACTCTTTAGTCACTGAGTCAGTTGACTGCTGCTGGAAGATGAAGGGTTGGATATAAATGATGTAAATGTTCATGAACAGATGCATTGTACCGTGATACTGTCTGTCACTCAAATTCACAGAATGTAGAAAATGTTATTCTTTGCTAGAAGAGCATGGTTTCAGCAGTTTGAGGAGCTTTTTCATTGTTAAATGCTAATGTCTCCTAACAGTCATGTTATACAGCTAAGATGTTATCTGAGGAAAAAGTAGCAGACACAGGCAGGGGACAGACTTTGAGAAAGGTCATTCACACTACAGACAACCAAATCTTCAAAGCAATGGAGTTGAAGGCAAAATTCCCTGAAGTTTTAATGTAACTAAGGTTTCACTCTTGGTTCCTAACCTGGGTACTTGTTACTTCCAAGTTTTCGTACTTACTTTCTCCTTCCTTGTCTTTCCTTTCAACAGTGGCATTTGTGCATCTTTGACGTAGAACAATACAGCTACTCCCAATCTGTGGGAAAAAATTTGGGAAGAAGCGGTCTAGCAACAGCCCATTACAGTCTGGGAACGAAGTTTTATTTACTTGTCTGTAAGGGATGTTTACCATACTGGCCGGAGTGCTTGAATGAGAAGCTTTTCTCCTTCACAGCTGTCATCCAGTCATGTTCTTTTCCTCATGAATTTTTCTTGACTTTGTCCTTAAATTCATTTGAAGCCATCTTGCCTTAACTTTGCTGAATTCACTGTTTTGGTTTTTTTTAGCAAATACGACTCTGCCTTGTTTCACTTGTAACTGTGCTCTTTGTGATAGGTTTCATTGTTACATATTATTTAATTTCTGGTTTTATGTATATAAATTAAAACATCCTGCATGTGTATGTCAGTGTTCTGAATCTGACCATTGCCTTATTGTAGATACTGTGTGATTAGAGAATTGTGATTTGGTGGCATTGCTGGTCACTTTGTACAGCGAAGTATACCTGTTTGTAATTCAGTGCAGCATAGGCATTTGTGTAGTACCTGTTTTAGCATACAGGTGGTAGCAAAGCACTTAGTCTGGATTAGTATAGACTGTAGCCCATATCTTGTTGAAATATTTGCTCTATAGGATTTATAAAAATTCTTTTTATTCAGTAATTCTATTACCTGATATTTTTATAGGTCATTTCTCTCTTAAATTCTAAAGATTTTACCTGCTTGGTCATCACTTCAGAACTGGCCAAAACTGAACAGATTTCCTTCACTGGCAAAAAATTATGGTATAAGCATCAGACAAGGAATGGCAATGGACAGATAAGAATATTCTTGTGTTCCTATTCTTGAATACAGTTGTTAGTCTCTAGCTTTTGACTCGTATGTCCTTCCACAAAAAGAAATATAAACATGGGTCCATTACTTTCTTATTTAACAGTTAGTTTCCAAACTATTCCAAATATATTTAAAAATGAGAAAATGCTCTCTATTTGCTTTATTTTTACTATTTAAAGCAAGCAAACAAACGAACAACCCCAGAAACTACTCAGGAAAAGAACCCTTGTGTGTCAGAAAGCCCTACCAAGTTGAAAGAGAAAGCAAATAGTTTCAAAACTATTTTCAGTGTTGAAAAAAGGAACATTAGATTTCATAAATGATTCTCGTAAATGTGCCTTCCCCGTCCCAGTGATTGTAATTTGATTGTTCTTATTGACTGCTTTATTACAGTTGTAAGATGCGTATGTGACGCCTAATGCAAGCATCACGTGCCATCTAGTGGCATATTTGTGAATTACCACAGTTACTTTCCTGAATTCAGTTAAGGGTTACGTCCTTTTCTTTAGGAGAGGATTCCTGTTTGCCCCTTCATTATCCCACTCAGGGAAAGCCAGCTCTTAAGGAGAGTGATTGTAGATGGTATGAACTGGTAATATGACTGCTGACATTGGGACAGACCAGAGAAGACATGAGACAATAGATGAAACAGGGATACCAGACAGCATTATATTTTGCAGTCATATTTTTAATTTAATTATTTTAATTTAGTAATATTTTTTCATACTGTATAGAATATTCCTTTGCTTTTAGAGTAATGCCTTTGTTTTCATACACCTGTAACAATGCCAGTTTTGTTGTAAATTACTGTTACTTCTATATCATTAATTCATGTCACAGCATTCAAATAAGGTAGTTTGCAAATAGGAAGACAAAGGGTACTTGCAAGAAATGTTCTGAAACTACTTAGTATCTGCTGCAAATCTTCATCAATGCATTTGAGTTTACATATGATGAGCCAGGAACAGTGTCATTTTTGACCAAAATAAGCTACTTTGTCTAGGGAGTGGAAAAGAAATTCTTCTGTTGCAGGGAATCCAGTCTTTGTATCATCTCTTCAAACTGGAATGTACATTCGTGTCCTGTGTTCTCACTTGTCCTATAATAATTGTTCTCATGTTCCATTATCTTATAATAACTTGTTCCCATGATTTGTGACATGTAGCTAGTACAGTATGCCAAAATACAACTTGACACAGAAACTCTAAACTTTGGAATTGTTCAAATAGAAATAAAGTAGTAAACTCTGTAGCAAAAATACTATATCACACCAAGGTGAGGTGAATATAGATTTCAGTGGCAGTTAAAAAATACAACTTCTGTCATTACTGTTAATCAGACTGATATATAATATGTTCATTATACTATATAAACTTAACTCACTCTGTAGCTTCTTGCTGTCCCTATTACAGAAAATGGAAGATAACTGGTCTCTGGAGTACTAAAAATACTGTACTCAAGAGCTGAAATTATAAGGGAACATTAGGCATTCTCCCAAGAATGGAAAGTCGGCATTTCTAACAAGGCCCAAAAGGCAATAGTGTTGATGTGCATATGGCTATACCATGTTGCAACTCCTTTGAAAGAAAATAAATATTCATTAAATTGCAGCCCTGAGATATGATCAGTTGAATCTAGTTTAATGTGCAGAACAAGTTATTAAATTACAACTGGACACTTTTAAAACCAAAAACACCTAGCTTTTAAAGAGCTGGTAGCTTTAGATATTTAGTAATATAGATGTGTATTCAGTTGTTTAAAGGTACTATGTATTATTGGAGCCTAGATAGATATAGTGGCATATGTCCAGAGTCATGTGATTTAGGGATTCCTAATTGCAACTTCACATTAAGAAAAGTACAATTGTTCTGTTTTCAGGAGGGGAGATGAGCAGGAGGCTTGCCTATAACTTGGCCTCAAAAAATCTGTGTCCATCACAAAATTATCCATTTCAGTACAGACTAATTTTGTCTTGCTTCAAATCTGTGTTGCAGAAGTAGTATTTAAACATGTATACGGTTTGGATGTGCCTCTATAATGTGGTTCTGGCTGAAGATCTGTGATACAGACAAGACGTGCATGCTCATTAGGAGAGAAACTTTCTGAACTATAGTGATCAAATATGTGGTAGCTCAACAGTGGCCCAGCTGGATGCAAGCAAGGCTTTGTAAGAAGAGAAAAAAAAAACCTCTATTCTCCTGAGCTGCAGCTGAAGCTTACTAAACATGTAGTGGTTTCTGCTTCTCATTACAGAATAATATGTGTAAGCAAGTAAATACGCCTTGAAATATGAAACTGAACCATCTAATACCTTGGGAAAATGGGGTGTTAGAGAAGGGTGAAGGTATGTTTGATATATAGCTAAGGCGTTTTTCCACTTTTTTTTCTATTTCTATTTTATCATTAAATGGAATTAAATGTTGCAGGGAAGCTTCGTACCTTAATTCTGCATCTCTCATTATGAGCAAAATAATTTTCCTGTGTCTGGCTTCACTGAATTCCCTGAATTCACTGTAGTCCAGAGTATTTATTAACTAGGATTTAGTGCTTAGTGTAAATTTTTGGATCATCAGCTGCAAAGAGTCTAGGATAATGAACAAATGTGCTAGGCCCAAATCCAGCAGCAAGCCTCACTGAATTAGAACATAAATCTGATATCTATAACTGTGTGTGCTGAAATAAGAATTACCCAGAACAGACTCCTGGTAATGTTAAACTACCAAGCTACACTGTAAGGAAAAGGTGAAAGTATAGTGGGTATTTCTTATTTCCCTTCTTTTCAATTTCAAAGACAATAAAGCCAGTTAGTATAAGAGGGATGAAAAAAAATGTGGGCATGTACAGTGCTTCTACTTCTGACAGTATAGTAAGGTCCTGGACTCATAATGTTCTTGTACATGAGGTCCTCCAACTGACCTGCTGAATTAGAAACCATGCACCATCTAAAGATCCCAATATCTTTCTCTCCATTCCTGCTGCATTGTATTTTCTTACCTAAAGGAGGTTGGGATCATATTGCTACAAAATCTGTAAGCCCTAAATCTTCTTCTTAGAACTCTTAGATTTCTATCTAAGCTCAAAACTCACTTCTCTATGCAGTTGTTACAGCTGCAAGGGACATGCATGCTTGGCATATTGTCCTCACCCCACCTCCAGAGCTACTCAGTGCACTACAGTGCAGTAGGTTGGCAATTGCATGCTAGCTGCTGTGCACAACCATAAAGAAGGGGCAGCAAGTGTCAACAATATTTCTCACACACACTGGAGATAGTCCTGGGACTGTAAGCAATAGTGAAAAGCCAATTTAAGTGGTCTAAATCTCCTCTGTAATGAAAATATTTCTGTTAAAGATAGCAGGGAACACTTTAGTGATTGAAAATTGTAGGCACATTCTCATCCTTTTAGAACTTCAAGAGTCATAGGTGCCTCATAGACCATAAATGGGGTAATCCTGATTTATGTCATTATGTCTCTTTCTAATGGGCTCTCACTACAGAATTTGTAGGCAGTGACATCTCCCAGGCTGACAGAGGCCTCGTTCAGAATTTAGAGCCTCATCTCTTGTTCAGGAGATCAGGCTACTGGGGCAAAGGTTTGCATTTTTTTATGTCATCTATCATGAAATGAAGTCATATTCTCCAAATAAGCTTTCAGCAAAGGTAGTATATAATCAATCACAGATAAATTGTCACTATGGCCCATGCCATCTGTTTGAGAAGAGGTGTAAAAGGCAGTTATACACCACCTTAAACTTAGAAGTTGCTCTTTTGTGGGAAATAAAAGTAGAAAAGGGAGTATTTGGATTATCTTTTACTTTTTAAGCACGAAACATGCTGATATCTTTAACAAGTGATCAATAATTCAAGGTTTTCCTTGGAGTTAATCCATACTGGTCTCCATCCAAAGCTAACGACAGTAGTGCTGATTCAGTTCTAGTAATGGTAAGATAGGCTTGTCACATATATGTAGAATCTTGTTTAATTAAACACAGCAAAAAGAAACAAAAAAATAAAAAGAGCAAAGCAATGTGTGAAATCGTGTAATGATAGCTCCTGATTATCAAAACCACCAGATTTCTGAAATCTTTAAGCCAGAGGAAAACTGTTTGGAGGTAAGAGATTAAAAAAGCTGCAAGTTTAAAGAAACAATTGGATGTTTTTTGAGGTACCTTATTTCAAATATTTATATGTAATGTGACAGTAGTGTGTAAAGCCAGGGCACACTCCTGACGCTGTGTGTCTGAGTCAAGACCCTGCCCTAAGTAGATGTTTGAATACAGAGGTATTCAGTAGAAATTCTGTTCAATCCAGAGTCATATATGAATTGTGTAACAAAGGTAGTTTTTTATGGCTTATGGTCATTCATTTTTGAAAGGCCTCTTCATTCAGTAGCCTCATTTTGACATTTATAGTCAATTTTCAGCAGGAACTTCCTATCCCTCCCCCCCAAAGAATAGCCATTATTTTAAGCTTTTTTGAAAATCTGTCTGCTTTTGATGCCTGAATGCAGTGTTCTGTTCTGTCATTTTGCTCCATCCTATTCACAGAATAACTGTTCATTTAATAACACTACAATTTTAATTCAAATTCAAATGATTTAAGAAGTTCTTAAAAGAACTACACTGATGAAGAAAGTCAGGATATTGACACTTCATCCAAAAATCCCTTCCAAAATTATTCCATTTTTGAAATGGATCCATGGGTTTGGAAGCTGGAGTGGCAATGAGAAACACAGAACTTACTGAAAGACCTTTGGAAGGCTCAAAGAATTTAGCATTTCAGGTGCGATTTGCTGCCTGATCAGTCAGTAGGTTCACTTTTATTTTCTCCAGAGTTCCTGAGTGGGCTTTGTAGATGAGCTGCTGTAGGGTGATGATTTGTGAACTGCTAAAAATGCATGCAAACTTTCCCTTGAAAGGCTCATGTCAATGTATTTTTCAAAATGGAATAGTTTATGCAATCACAGACAGGTATATCTTTGCCTCTCTCTCTTTGTAATCGCGCTTCATCAGTGTACCAGCATGTTGGTATAAAAACTGGTAGAATTTTGAGTATTCATTGGATTGCAGATAAAACCCAGAGGGCTTCTGTCATTATAACTGGCACTGTAGGATGAGGTACCAACTGTCTGCATTTAAGCAGTCTGTAAATTCCAACGAGGGACAATTTTCTTTTTGTATCATTTCTATCATGCTGGAAAAGGTAAATTGGGTATTGCAAGAAAGAGTTGGAGTTGTTCAGCCTGGAAAAGTGAAGGCTCTGGAGGAACATTATTGTGGCCTTTCAGTACTTAAAGGGGGCCTATAAGAAAGATGGGGACAAAATTTTTAGCAGGGCCTGTTGCAATAAGACAAGGGGTAATGGTTTTAAACTTTAAAAATGTAGATTCATATTACCTCATACTAGATATAAGGAAGAAATTTTTAAAATTAGGTTGGCGAAACACCAGCACAGATTGTCCAGAGAGGTTGTAGATGCCCCATCCTTGGAAACATTCAAGGTCAGACTGGATGGGGCTCTGAGCAACCTGATCTAGTTGAAGATGTCTCTGCTCATTGCAGGGGGTTGGACTAGGTGACTTTTAAGGGACCCCTGTAGCCCAAACTGTTCTATTATTATATATGATTCTATGATTTCCTGAACCCTATCAAAGTAAATGATTGTATGAGTATCAGTTCACTAGGTAGACCAAGAACCCAGTAAGTCTTCCTACTTCTGAAAAGTAGGGACAATTAACCTCTGCCAGTTTTGCCTATTTTCATTACTTTATACCTCTTCAGGTCTTAACCAATGTTAGATTTCAGTTTTGAAGCCCAAGAAGAAGATAAAAGAAAAAAGGAGAAGAAAGGGAAGCTTTCCAAAAAGGAAAAGAACAGGAAAAGAAATGGAACCTGTCTGAACCAAATAGGAAGGGACAGCTGGGCAGGTGCCCATTCAAATGTCATGTATTAGAGGCATCAGTCAAGACATTAATCTTCTATGAAGTTGGTCAAGTGATGTGTCTTCTCCGTGTTTCAACTCCCCTACCTCCAGTATCCCTACTTCTATGCACCCTGCATAATGGTTGGAGACCTCAGGGTCGCAAAGGTAAAGAAAGATGAGCCTTAAAATAGTGATCTGAACAGATTTGTATAGAAAGTGGCCACAAAAAAAAAGTTAGGTACCCTTAGCTTAGAGGTTAGCATTAGATATGTGTGGTCACTGTGGCTATGAAGGGAAAAATTAAATATTCTTATTTATAGCACAATGCTAGCAGAGACTTAGAACATCCTGATCTGAAATGATGCAGAAATGAGGTTTGTTCTATCAGCTAAACAGAAGAGCAGCCAAAATGTGTTCCTCTTCAAGGTCATCAATCAAATCCCCAAGCAGAGGAATCATCTTGGTGGTAATATTCTGAGTGATCATTAGTACAAGAAGCTAGAGCTTGTAGAGTTTCCAGAAGGAATAATTTCTTAATAACAGCTTCTTTTGGTTATCTTTCCCGTGAAGATGCCCAAATGCTGAATTTCAGTGCTGAAAGTAAACTGTTTCTTCCTTCTTTTATTCCTCATCTTCCTTTTCTCCACCTTCCCCTTCAAAACACACAGTGAACCTCACAAGCTTTGTTTCAAGAAATTAACAAGTTCAAACACAATAGTAATACTAATGATAAGTAAATAATTATCTGTGTTTGCCATTCTGGAAGGGTGAAAACTGCCATGTAAGTAAAACAATAGAACTCGTCTCAGACTGTTGGAATCAGTGTACAGATGACTATTGGTTTCAGTGCTTTACAGATGAGACCTTGGGCATAGTAATTACATACCACATCACTGACTGCCTTTTTTTCCTGCTGCTATTTGTTACTTCTTGGTTAGCTGAATACTTAATAGAGAGCAACAAAAACTTCATGTTGTTGTATTATATCCATTTTTAATTTTTTTGGTCATTGTTGTTCTTTACCTTTTGAGGGAAAAATAACCCTCGCTATTGGCAATGATATTTGTAATATCACATCTAAATAAGCAAGATCTTCTAGAACAGCTGTTACGTGGTATAAGAAATCATATGCTCCAGGTGATGTAGGAGTCTAAAAAGGCATGAAACCCTGATAATAGTATCAATATATGCTGACAAATTATGCTTTCTGAATATAATTGGCAGTCTTGTGGTAAAGGTTGGATTTGATGATCTTAAAGGTCTTTTCCAAGCTAGATGATTCTGAGATTCTATAATTCAGGAAAGGAGGGTAGATACATGAACAGAATTTTTCATTGCTAGCATGTGCTGTATTTCCACAAGAGGGCTCTGTCAGCGTAGCTGCAACGGCAGCAAAGCTGTGTTCCACCGCAGGAGAACAGGAGAACACTCTCATGTAACTATGGTCACATATTGAGCTGTGCACTGGATTAGGCTTAGTGGATGTGGAAGCAGAAATTCACTTTCATCACTACAGTATAATGATCTCACGAAATCTAACCAATATCCTGTAAGAGACCAACTATCAGCAGTGTGAGCCAGAGAGTGTCTTGCCTGTCTGGGCATCTGTTCCCTTGCACTTCTGTCTCTTCTCCCTTCACATCTCTGCTTGTTCTTAGCTAACAAAAGATGTTCTTGGCTGCTATTTTTTGCTTCCTTTTTTTGCAAGCAAATTAAGATTATTGTATTAAATCCATTACCTGCAACAAATGTTAAAGATTGACAAATGCTCATGGTCAAAAAAAGTTAGGAATTACTGATCTGGATATTCCATTCAAAATTCTTCCTAGACCGAATAATTGTACTCTGAATGGTTGATTCATTTTTAATATTGAACTGTTTCAGCTAATTTAAACACACTTGTTAAAAATTTATAATTTATATTCCAGTGTTATGGTGCAGAAATTGTTTCGGGTTTGCTCCTTGTAAGGTGACGGGGAGCGTTTCAGCGACTTCCTTATTACTTTTAGGCTTTTGCGTGCAATCCTGAAACGTGGCCACAAGAGGTCAACAGTGATTCGTAGGCGCCGATATCCCAGTATTTGCATGGATGAAATACGTTACAATACAATTACATAGTCAGAGGAGATTTTCTGGTTATTTCAGAGAAGTTATTAAGTTTGTGGAAATAATTATAATAAAATTGTTAAAAATATCTTTTTCTAAACATATTTGGTGGTTATATTACTTCTAGAACATTTATTTGCTGTTTGCTTTTAAACAAGAATCAAGTTATCAAAAACTAATTGTCTAGATCTGCATGTTCTCCAAAATTACACGATTGTCTTTATTCATATAATAGTAAAACAAGCCTGCATTCACTGTGCGAAATTTGTTAGCCTATCCAGAAAACCTGTTCATATATCCAGGCACTGCCCTTACCCTGTATTTTCCCCTTAGTGCAGCTCCACAGATCCTCAGATGTGTTCTCTCATGGTTTAGATCGTAGCTATCTAAGTCCGTGTTCGTGCTTCAGCCAGCACAAACTGCATATGTGGAGTGTATATTTTCTGTCACTGTTACTTGGCACCATCAGTACCAGTTAGCCCTGGGGCTCTTTGCAGATGTGTCTAAATATATCTCATTGACATGTTAAAATGGCACCTTGACTTCCTTCTTAAAAATTGTATCAGTTGTGTAGGGCTAAGACTTACCAGCTGGTCATCATGTGACAGCTTTTACTGTACCTATTTGTGTTGATGTAAAGGAAGTATGTACATGCCCAGCATTCACTTTATTGGCATCTAAACTTCAATCATTCTCTGCTTGTGGAATTGGAAACTGCATTTTTTTCATCACAACCTTTTTTTCTTTATCATTCTTTGTCTCATAATCAGCTTCTCCTTGAAAAATTAGATTAAGACCTCAACAGTTACTAGAAGTAACTGTTTTCCAACAAGAAAAGGCTCACCATGGTCATTTGTGATGAAGGGAAGCAGAGGTCAGCAACATTCAGCATTCTCATCTGTTCAACTAAAATGGACTTCCACATATTGCAGAGTGCATTCTCATTAGCAGCCCATGTTTCTCTGAATGGTAACATACCAAACTTTTTAATGGACACCAGTTGTGTTTCATGCTCATTATAGTAGGATAGCAGACAATGGAAAGTTTATTGCAATACTTGCCACCTCAGTGGCACTAGCATGATATTAACTATTGTAATTAGTAGTTGCTGTTGCATGTTTACTCATTTTGCATGTGCATGTAGTACAGAAAGTTACTTTTAGGGTTTGAAAAGGTTTTCATGTACATTCTTTCAGATGCCTTGAATAAATAGAGTTCAATTAAAGGAAGTCATTTCAAAGTATAATTGATAATTTTTAAGTAAATGTGGCCTTGTAACAGAATGCAGATGGCAAACCCACTATCCAGCCGACCCCTGGGTGTGATCGAGAAACAAGCAGGAGGTGCAATACATTCTATTAATTATTTTCACTGCTACAGTTGTTTGCTATACAATACAGGTCAACAGGGGTTAGCCTGAAGCTTCTCCTAATATATTAGTAAATAAATTTGAACAGATTTTAATTTGCTAATGGAAAGGTCTGAGCCAGTTGCAAATAAGAGTGGAGCTACTTTGTCTTGCTCATTATTATGCAACATGGCTGCTCTCAGCCATTCATACAAAATGTTACATTTCCATAAAGCACAATGTAATTTGTCATAGGGAAGGAAAAAACCCCAACAACAACAACAAAAATCCCCAACTCTGTAAACTATATTAGATTAAAGATAAATGTGTATCATGGAGCAATCATTCTTATGGAGCCTGTTGGATAATTACATGTTCAACACCTGCCTCTGAAGGCTTGCCAAATAATCCAGCATGGTATCTTTGTAATACTTACATGTTTCAGGGAGAAAAAACAGAAGTCTATGCTATTTCCAAAGGGTAGAAAAAAGTGAGCCTTTTTCACATGTCCCCTAATGATTTCTCACCCTGTTTTGAAGTCTTGCTATGCCCCCGTTCCAACTCATACAGCTTCCAGTTCTGTGCTTTCACAGAATTGCAACACAGCACCAGCTGCATGACTGTTTGTTTCTCACTCATAATGACAATATTTTCTACTCATAATGACAATCCCCAAAGTGTTTTTTCTGTAACTCCTTTGTAAACATTTGTAAATATTCTCATTTACAGATGCAGAAACAGAAGCACACAGGTCTGTGTCCTTTCCAAGATTGATAGTAGCAAAACTGAGATGTTAAGTATCCAAGCCTACTAGCATTGTCATGGTCCTCCTGTCTTCTCCTTTACATTGCTTAGGACAGGCCTGTTGCAAGCAGAGAGAATGACCGCTCATTAAAAAATGACAGCTGGTTGAGAGGCATAGGCAGTATGCTGCTGACAGGTGTTTTAGCCCAGCAGTACTACCTTGTTTCATTTCACTGATTGTGCATCACGGTAATGGTACCTGTTTTGAATATCAACATTTTTTACATTAGATCATGAAGCTTCATTCATGTGCATCACTGGTTCAGTTACTTTAACACCTACCTCTTGGATGAATTCTAGAACTTAGGTTGGCCTGCTAGTCCAATTCATTCTTTCCCTGTTAACAAGATAAGACTCTATAAATGTTGGAGTGATCAGAAAAACTTCTGTCACTGATGTTAAGATAGACTTCTAAAGGGGTGAAGGAAAATTTCTTATCATAGTGTTTATGCAGACAGGCACTTGAGGGTTCATGCAAAGACAGCTCACAAGTTGATAGCTTAAAATGTATATCCTTAAGTTGTATTTGCCTTATCTCTACACAGAATGTATTTTACCATCAACCATTTTCTCCATGTTTAAAATCTTGGTTTTCATGGGTGTGGGATTGAGTTTTTGGTTGGTTTGGGTTTTTTTTTGGGGGGGAAGGGTTTCTGTGGTTTGGTTTTGCTTTAATGGCTCCTGGTTTTAAATATTCCCGCTGTTTGTATTTCTCGAATGCATGAGGTGACAGGAAGGGCTGTTAATGTTTAAACCTTTGTCATTTTCACCTCTTCTTCACTCTTTTGTGATGAAAGAAGTGGCACTCGATTTTAAAATGGACACAAATTAAGAAGCATCTAAGGATTAGTCCCTTAATTACAATAATCCTGAAAGGATTATTCAGAGATTGCCCTTACTAAAGTTTTAAACTTAGCCATGCATTTTAAATCAGGAACAGACTGATCTCTGGGCCAACAACAAAAGACAGGGTTCAGGTTTGAGCATTCTTTGCATAAATATGTTTAGGTTGAGAAAAGAGTCTACTTCAGACAACACAGTTACTGATGCATGTTCTGTTTGTTACTGATAAACTTTTTTACTTCTTAATAATTCAGTGTCTAATTGCCATAGAAAATCCTCAAATAAGCAAACAGAAAGGCTGCCAAGGTCAGTGGCATGAGTTTTAAGGCAAATTCCTTTCTACCAATCCCACAGCCTTGAATATGAGAAATAGATAGAGTCCTCAGGGTTTTTTTGATTCCTACTATCCAGATGTTTGAATCACTGATTTCAGTAAACCAGAGATTAAAAGAAAAGATCTCCCCAGCCTTCTAAATTGCAGTGCTAACTTCACTGACTGTACCTGCCCAGATGGTGACAGTAAGAAACATTTGTAGGACTTCCATCAGCAATGTACCTTATGCACACTAATTAATCAAGATTCTGAAGGCTGCATTCTCATGTCTTTTCATATTCTGGCCTGAAACTGTAAACAACTCTAATTTGACTGTTCCAGAGGGAGAGAAGGAAAGAAGGAAGGGTGGAAGGTAAGCTATATCCTCTACCTTTTTCACAAAGTGCTGTGTTGTCATCAGCATTTACCTTGACTCCCTCCAGAACTACTGTCAAATGGCTGAAAGGATAAGGCAAATGAAGAACATGTATACATAATTCCACCCACTTTGGCTCAAGGCATGAATAGCAAAATAATTAACAGCAGTATTTAACTCTCCTGCTTTTTTGTCCTAAGCAATTTTATTCTAATCTATATCTTTTCTTCTGTCCAAATGCTATTTGTTACTCATTGTTTTCTAGTTACTTTCTTTTTCTTTTGTTACTTTTCATAGGAAATATTTTCCCACATTAAGAAATAAAATCGTTTTATCAAGGTGTACCAAAAAGTGTAACAGAATGTTCAAGGGGAACAGAGGGAGCACCTCTTCTATAAGAAAGGCTGAGAGCATAAGGGTTGTTCAGCCTGGTGAAGAGAAGGCTCTGAGGAGACCTTCTAGCAGCCTTTCAGTACTTAAAGAGGACCTACTAGAAAGATGGGACAGACTTTTTAGCAGGACCTTTTATGGTAAACAAGGACTAGCGGTTTTAATCTAAAAGAGGATAGATTCAGACTAGATATAAGGAAGACATTTCTTACAATAAGGGTGATGGAACCCTGGAACAGGTTGCACAGAGAAGTAGTAGAAGCCCCATCTCTGTAAACATTCCAGGTAAGGCTGGATGGGGTTCTGAGCAACCTGATCTAGTTGAAAATGTTCCTGCTTATGGCAGGAGGGGTGAACTAGATAGCCCTTGAAGGTCCCTTCTAACTTGAATCATTCTGTAATTCTATGCAAACAACTCAGTCTGCATTGTCCTTCACAAAATGCTATTCCAAACCAAAATGAGGAAGCAGAGAATAATAGTAAATATACTCAAGTATTGAAACTAATTTTCCTATTCAGATTAATATTCTGCTAGGATTTTCTTCATATGCAGACCTGCCTTATGCCAGAGAATTTTTCTGCGTTTGTTTCCATCCAGGAATGTCTTTGCCTCCAAAAGAAATTATACTGTCCCTTTGTAGTTGCTGAATACAGCTACAGTTATTATAGAGCAGCTTAACCTGAGGGCTGTCTATCTACAATTTTAATAGCTTCATTGTACAGGAGCAGTTTATATTTTAGAGGACTTTCTATTTCCATTTCTCTGCAGTATTTATGGATAAACCAGTGCACAGAAAGACAGCCACCTTAAAGTTTCTAAAGTGTCATTGTTATATCTCAGTTCAATAAAACAGTCATATGAAAATTAAACACCAAAAAGTATTGCAGGAGAAAAATTAATTTCAAAACTGTGTTAAATATTAAGCTTATAAACTATTGTGCTCAAAAATGATCCTGAGAACTGTATCTCCAATGGAAACAAATCATTGTATGATCAGAACTTTTTAATCACTAAGCTTGTTAAATTCTGAACACTGCGTGCCTATGCACTTGTTCTGCTGCAATCTTGATTAGTTTTCTGCTGCTTTGATTATCTCCTTTGAAAGCTCACATGAAGAGGTTAGAAGCTAAGGATAGCAATAAAAATTAGAAACAAAATCTACAGAGCTGAAGCTCAAGAATTTGGGTTTGTAACTACCATAAATATTTTATTAGACAATGGATGAATATTTTTGCAGAGAATAAAAATGATTAATTTGAATGTGTCTAACGGTAGACACAACACATTGGAAACTCTTTCCTGCATTATTCCACAATAAATATGTATTAACAATACAGTGCTAACACACTGAAGCAGTTTTTGTGACTGTATTAGAAGTTACTTATATTTTTGCCTTGTATGTAAGGGGTAATTGAGGATTTTATGCATGGCAATAAAGGAATTACTTTTACTTATATTGCTCAAATCTGAAGAACGAAAGCATTTTCTTTGGTAATAAGCTTAAAGAAAGTTCTTTTGAAAATTAGTTACACTTGTCAGATACTTATTTAGGGTTAGATTTCAGTCATTGATACTTGAGACTAAGGAAGAATAATCCGCACATCCACAAGGAAATCTGCATTCTAGAAAGCATTTCCCTTACATGTTGCAGGACTTTAGAGGACGTAAACAGTAAAACTTTTAAGACTTCTAATGCATTATGGTATGCATGTAAAAAATAAGTTTCATATATCTTTTCCTTATATATTAAAGAAAAATATAATCATAAGGCAATCTTACATGCTTTCAAAATCAGATCATGGTCATGCCTCTTACTACAGAAATACTTTTCTTCCTAATTTAAATCAAGTTAAAATGTATTTATTATGATTGCGTAAAAAATATTACTTGAAATTCAATCATTTTTGTCATTTTCTTTTAATTTTATTGTAAGGAATAGCTGTTGTGGGGTGAGTTTTTAAAGCAATTAAAATTGCCCTTTTTTTTTTTTTGATAAAGCAGTTTTGTATAAGAGGACTTCTTGCACTAAAAATTTATTTATGGGCACGGTTTTAAGAGCTTTCCTTCACTAACAAATTTTCTTCTCTTTGTTAGAAGTACTTTGTTGGTTTTGTCTGTCCTTCCTGTTTTGCTTTAACACTAGAGTAGAAAAGAGAAGTACATAAAAATACCTTTAAAGGGTATAAAGGGAATGGTGTGGATCTAAGCTTTGGGGAAACTTCTGAGGGTTCTGGAGATATTTGGGAAGCCCAATTACATTACTCATCCCAGCTGCTCACCTGATAGGATGCTCACAGGCTCCTCAGATGCAGTGTGACACCAATTTGCATAAAGGTGTTCAGAAGTGGAGTCAGCAGTGCTTTTATTGCTGCATGGAATAGCATGAAGGGTCAGCAGTGATTTTAGGACTGGCTCAGTCCTCTGAATCTGTTTAGAAGATCAAGTAATATTAGTAACCGCAGCTCTTTCTCCACAGCACACTGTCCTCCGATGTTAAATGGAGACTTTGGTTTAAGGCTTGTCTGTAAACAGTTGTTCCTTACCACGTACTGTAAATCTGTGCATGTGTTGCAATAATTATTCTGAACAAGAACAAGCAGTTTCAGTAGCAGTAGAACATATACTTAGATTTCCAGTGTGAAATGCATTGGGAAATCTTTGATGTCTGTTAAAAGATGAAAGTGATGATGGGAAATGATGACTGGTCTCTCAGTGGGGAAGAGTGTAGGGTCTTTTTTCGCTGTTTTTATCAATGACAGTTCAGAAATGCAGAACTTCAGAGAATTCCATCACTGTCTGAAGACAAAAGTTCACGAATAAGAAGTGAAGTAACTGAATGCTTTTCTTTAGCCTTTTCCCTTTCGTGTGCACCCCCACAGGCAGCACATTTGGCTTTAAGATTTATTTCTTGAGGAAAGCAGGCTAGAACCAAGATGGCAGGAAGTGGATAAGGTCAAGAATTTCCATTTTCCAAACAACTAACCAAGTTTCTGTTATCAGGCAACCATTTTGAGACATCAGAATAAAATGCAAAGTTTAGTGACTCTGTTAAATGCATGTGTATTTCTTAGGTATGGAACTGGTTTGGGACATGCAGACAGACTTTATTTCCCGCTTTGCTATATGACTCCTGGCAAACCACATCATCTCTTTGTACCAGTGCTCCTGGTTCACTAGTTTTCCATAGCCCATAGGCTCTTCACAGCAGAATCTTTTTCCTAGTGTTTCACTGTGCAGCATTCATCGCAATAGGGTTTTGATTTTGGTAGGAACATCTTTTTAAAAATCTATAGTAATATTAGTAATAACAAGAAATAATATGGAATACATCGCTCCCTAGGACTAGAATAAGATGTTACTACAAAATCACTGCATTCAAATATGCATGCCCTTTGCAAATTGACAGAATACAAATAACATTTTCCTTGCACTCCCTGACCTATTTTCTAATCTGCTTCTGCTTTCAGAAAAGACATAATAACTGTCTTATTTTTGCTCACCTTTCTGACCTTGCTTCATCTGTGCTATTCTTTTTGTCCTCAATAAATCAGTGTTAGTATGGAGAATGACTCCTTAAAGAGGGGACATGTCCTGCATGTGTTGCTTTTTCATTCCAGGCTGTCTATGGGTGTTTGGGGCAGTGTGTGTGGTTGGTGTGTGCATTTCTTCATCACCTTCTCTACTATAACAATTAATTACTTTTTTTTGTCAGCTGACAACAGAAATGTCAATGTCAGTATTCGTAGGATTTATATCCTTTGATGCTTCTTTTAATTTTCACTTTAGCTGTTAATTGTCACCAGACTACTCAGCTTTTTGTAGGTATACCATTTACTGTGACGAACATTTCATTATCTCCTGGCACTGTTCTAAACATTGTGTGACAGTTTCTTCTAATACTTACCCAATGATCCAGGAATGCCAATAAAATGCCTAAGGTATTAGAGGTTGAAAATGCCCTGAGATGGTTCCTAAGATGACCATCCGTGGTAAGAGTTGGGCTGTCTTTGTATGATGGGAGGATGCACCTTTTTGTTTCAGTATTCCTATCTTGAGTATTAGCTTTTGGGGAAAGACTGATATTTCCTAGCTTTCTGTTCACCATTTTTCTTACTTTTTGTTTAATTTAAATATCTTAAACTTCATTTTTTTTAAAAATTCCAGAAAGCTACTAAAGATGCAGCAATTGGCTCCTTGCTTGGGTGCCAGAACAGAAGGGTGTGAGCAAGACAGAAAGGAATCTAGCTGATTTTTCATACGAATGTTAGAGTCTTAAAGTACTCCAAACATAGTGGCTGCAGATCACTTCCCATGGGGCTGTTTAGTGAAAATAAGCAAAAACCTGGAATGATGCCCCAGTGTGACCTCAGTGCAAAAGATGGAAGAGAACCAGTGTTAATATTTATTCTTCTGATCACAGCTGGAGAAGGGGGACATATTTTAAAGCAATTTTAATGTAGATGACAGTTTTAAGGAATTAGCACTCATCTTTTGAAATATTGGCCTTATTTCTCTTAAAAGTGCATATGGATTTGTCCCTGATCAACTCTAAGCATGCATTTGAATATTACCTTCAAACTGATGACTACAAACAAGTTTCAAACCAGGAGTTTATACATTAGCCCATAATCCTATTCAAAGTCCTACAGATGGCAGCCTGATTTGAGCTGTATCAGCTAACAGAGCAAGTAGACCTAGCGTGTGATTGTTGCTATTTGTATATGTAGGTACAAGTGTTACTTGTTGGACATTAAAAACTCTGGAGAGCAATCCCAAAGGAGATTTCCAGTTTTCACAGGAGAGTTGAGAAAAAGTGAAGAAATATCACTGAAGTCACTTAATAGCTGCCTCATCAGATGTGATGTCATATATAACACTTAGGTAAGGCACGTTATTGCCGTTGACACTTGAAATTATTTGTATGGGCTCTAATTTAGGGCTTTTGGTACTGGTTTGCCTTACTCTGTACAGTCTTTATCAGCCCTGACACTGCCCATGTTACCTTCAAGTGGAAAGTTGGTGGGACTAATGCATAATCCATGAAACCTTTGCACACCATTTCAGAAAGTAAGGCCATCAAAAAGTTCATGCTAAGTAGACTTCTCTATTCAACAACAAAGTCACATAAAGCACCAACTATTCATTCAATATAAACACTTACAATGGGGCAAAAGTGCTACAGAAAAACATGTTTTGCTACAAACAGCTTTAGCCACATTTTCATTTCATCTTTCACCCAAACCTTTATCATCAGCGCGAGCACTATTCAACTGTTACAGGAGATTGGCTCTTTGCTGATAATGTTTTTTTCAGCCTCTTTGCTGATGTCAAGAACACTAAGCTGCTATATCTCTCTATTGCACCTTGAAAGAGGTGAAAGACAATAAAAGCTTGAAGTCAGCCTCTTCTAAAAAAAAACCCCAAACATACACATTTAAAGACTCTCTTATTTTAGAATGGACTGTGCTATATTAGACACTGTATGTGCCTCAACTTAGCTCTCCATTTATTTACAGTGGGATTTTTATTTGAATTACCTATGTTAAATCAAAAAGGGAAGATTTTACAAAAGGCTGGTGGCTCAGGGTTTCAGAGAGATTTTGTTTCTAGATTGGTAGTGGTTATCATCACTAAGGTATAAAAACTGCATCAAAGTAGAATGACAAGAAATTATCTGAAATGTCATTATGTGGATCTGATCATCCAATGACTTAGGTACTGTGTGTGGTTCTGGGAAAGCCAGTATTCCTACACAGAAACTAAGCTGTATTCCACCCTCTGCTCCCAAACAGCCCATAAAATAGGCAAAAGTCAGCTTGGTCATTTGAAGTGTTTTATTCAATAACAGTCGCTTCCTGTTGCTCCATTTTTCAAAAGGGTACTGATACCTTTTCCCCATAGTATCATGACAGAAAGAGATGGAGGTTGTGCAAGCACTGTCATACTTCATGTTTATAGCAGACTTAGACAGCATGAATTGCTTTGCTGAATTAGTTATCACCTTTTCTTGGTTTTGCTCAGTCATTCGTGTTTCCTCAAAATAGTTTGGCAGACATGAAAGAAGGCCCATCTCAGAGGCAGAAGTCAAGAAAAATGAGAGTCAACTGCCTAGAAATGGAGTCATCAAAGCAATTGGGTGGACATCATCTTTAAAAACTATTTTTCCCATTACTCTCTTAAAAACAAAAAAGAGTTGGGTGAAATTTAGTGTAATCCTCATGCTGCCTTTCCTGTACGTATTATCCCAGCTCAGGCCCTAGGTCAGCAGTGCTTGAAAAATGCTCACTTGTTAGAGGCTGTGCTATGCCCTGTCTGAAAAAGAGCTGGTGTTCCCAGTTCAGTTCTTAATGGACAGGTGTTCACAGCACAAAACCCTCCATTACAATTGGCCCTAATTAGCACCTTTATCAGCAGCCTCCCCAGAGAGGCCAGAGAATGAACAGGCTTGGAAACTGAGCCACCAGCCTGGCTCATCACTAGAGGTGAGCCCTCCAGGTCAAGGTTGAGGGGCAGTGTGAGGAAGCTTTGCTGCTACAGCCTGGGCTCTAGCTGCTCCATGAATAGAGGACTTCAGTCTCAGGACTGTCAATCTGGCACCTTTCAAAAGCACTAAATTCACTTAATTAACAGACAGGAAAAAATAGCCTTCCCTAGCAACTCTTGCATCAAATGGCACTTATGTTACCTTATATTCTGAGCACCTAACCCTATTAGCATTGCATTGTGTGTTTCTGTTGGAGTGCCTTTATGTACACACCAATCTTAACATACACACTAATGTATACTGGGAGATTTAGCAGCATTTTAAATTAAACTGACATTATCAGTGTAGAATTTGTGGCTTTTTTTTATTATTATTTTTCATTATCTGTTATACCCTCTTAGTTCCACAGAAGAATGTTTTTTTTCCCATATTAATATTCCTTTTTTCCATGCAATTAAATCACTTTCTCCTTTGAATTTCATGCTTCCCCTGATCATTTTGTCCTTTTTCTTTCTTTTTTTTTTATTCTTGGCACAAGGCAACACTTTGCGTTGCTGTGTTCTCATGATAGGTCAGTCTATTGTCTATTAACTCTACAACACAGCAAAAAACCATATGCCTAGTTTTCATTCCAGAGAGAAGCGGGATATGCTAATTTGTACAATAACATAATATAGAGATAGAAATTATCTAATTTTGCCCTCTCCTCAGTGTTATTGTTCATAGTTTGCAATTCTTAGAGCTACAGGCTTAGCTTTATGGCACAAAGGAATCTGCATTTCATAAATGTGCTTTAACAGTATTCTGTAGGTATGTGAAGTTTTCCTTGTAGAAAAATGATTTCTCAGAAATCTCTTAATATAGCCTCTTAATAATGTTCTAAGTTCCTGTATTTATTTGAGTAGATAATGTTTCCCAATTATAATGTGTTTACTCTTTATGTTGGATTAGATGAGTATGCTCTAAATTAGCTCTCAGTTGACTAAACTATAGCTATCAGCTTTGATTTATCATCTCAGAATATCCTTTGCATCTCCATTTTCTATAGCTCTCTGGATGATCAAGACTATGGTAAAGAAACACCCAGAAAGCAACCAGTGACGTCTCTCTCAGCTGCCTGTGACTCTGAGAGTTGCTTTTTTTTATTCTGTGTCTCTTTCTCAAGATGTAAATCTGCAAAATATGTTCTCAGCTCTGAAACTTTTAGGTGAAACCTAAACTGAATATACAAAGTAATTTTGTGAGGCTGTGTGGCCTAGACAGCAGGCATTCTGCGAGGTAAGATTGCTGCGCATATGGGTATCCATGTTTTCTCCTCTAGTGTCTCTTTCTCTAGGTTATTTTGTCTTGGAAGCTCTGTGGATCAGGAGCTCTTTTGCTGTCTGTTTGCACAGAGTCTGCTGGATGCCAGGGTCAGCCAGACCACAGCACTATACAGTCCAAATTAGTAAACAACCCAGTATTCCAGACAAGTTGCAAAAGCTTAGCTACCCACCTTTGTGTGAGGAATCCAAGCTGGCTGCTCACAGATGCATTGTACCAAAAACTCAGTCATTCTTTTCGGAGCAATGGCAGCTGTAGGAGGTTTTCCTTCAAGAAAGCAGGACTAACTTTCAGATATTTGTGATATATTATCCTAGAGATGACAGAGTAATACTTTGCTCGGTGAAACTGCTTGCGGTTGTAGCCAAAAAACAATTATTTTTTGCACTAGACCCTTTAATTGTTCTTTCGAAAAATACACTGGGACATGTGGCCATACTATTCAAAACATAAAGCAGGTTTCAATTGCTCATTCAAATTAGAGCGCTGTCTTCATTCAAAAACAATAGAGAAATAAGGAAGAGCAATACAAATAGAAGAGAGATGAAACGTGTAAGATCCTAACAGCTGAGTGAAAAATTTCTACTCTAAAGAATGATTAAAGACTAATATTTCCTGTAATTTGTGTTTCTGATATCATGTTCTAATCCTTCACAAATTAAGCAACTGACACCTGGCTAAAATCAATGGATTAACACTGCTAACCTAGACCCATCTGATATATTAATACATAATTTTCTGTATGTCTGCAAACAAATGTGCTGATTAGCTTTATTAATAAGGCTACAACTGTTGTTCAGAGTGGACATGTCAAGTGACAGTAGTTTTTCATGCTCATTTTTGTGCCTGCATTGCAGCTAATAACCCAAAACACGTATCTGACCAAACTCTGCTCTGGCACAGGAGCAGGGTGCTTTGCCTGGGGATAATTGAATGAGAAGTGGCTGTGTTGGAGGTTGGATGTTGGTGCTCTCCAGGGACATTTTCCAACACCTATTGTTTCTACATCACAGTACTTAATGCACATCAGGTATCTTGAGGAAAAATCACAACCAATATAAGAACATTGATTTTTACTGTGTAATAAAAATAAACCTAGGTGTGCCAGTGTTGACTCTTGATAAGTCAACTCCAGGGATTGACTGGACCTAATCTAGTTCCTATTATTATTGTCTTTAATGAGCTATCTTCCTTTTCTTTTCTTTTTTTTTTTTCCCTCCAGAAAAATGATGTTTACATCCATAAATCTGGTGTTAAAATTGAGTTTATTTTTAAGCAACGAAGAATGGCACCAAATTATAGGAGTATACTGTCACTCTTACAACCCACTTCCTCCTCTGGGATTTTTACACCAGAAAGGCTACAATTCTAACAGAACAAAATTCTTTGAATTATATGATAAGGTGTTAGTGAATTTTAGTTCCTGAATCATTCCTGAGTTGATTCCAAGGCTTCCCAGTTTTAGTTGGCATTTTGTCAGTATTGTTCAGTAATAGGCAATCAAGAGTTCTTTCTGAAATTTGGCTTGCCTGCTCACTTATATTCCAGTTTTGTAGCCGATTATGTCACCAATATGTCTTTTCTCACAAGGCTGGGTGACAGCAGCATTTACATTTGCAAGAGAATGATCAATGAGCTCTGAGTAGCATGCAACAGGTTTCCAGAACTCCCCATCACTGGCACATCTTCAGGGGAGGCAGCCAGTCTACCTGTCTTCCACAGGAGTAGGAAGAAGTATGCATGCCCTGCAGCAAGAAGAGATTTCCTGCTGAGTCCCAGGCCTTTTTCCTTCCAGGCACAGCAGGATTCCTGTGTTAAGGTTACAGGCAGGACTTCAGCGGAAAGTAAAGCTCTCTCCTTCTAAGATTAGTAGTCTTTTTGCAGCAAGCCCCTTACCTTATCTTCAGTTGCTCAGGGACTTTTCCTCTTATCCCTCATTCTTTCTGTTATTTATTGCCTATGTTGTATTCTAAAGGCCATGGCCTAAATCTCCACTGTGCTATTCGCATTGCCCAAATTCTCCATACTGGTTACTTACCTTTTGCAGTTCTCAGCTTTCTACTCTCCTTAATTCATCCTAGCATATGATATCACTATGAGTTAAGAAAATACAGCACTCGGTTGAAAACGCTACAACAGTAACTTTAAAGCACAGTTCTAAAGTAGAGCAAAATTTGCTGATGATTTGATGGAATGTTACTAAAAAGCTGAAAATATGTAACCAAGCAATGAATACAAAAACCACTTTCCTGAGATGTATAGATGAATGTTAATGAACAAAACAAAGCAAACACCGTAGTGGTGAAATTTTGTGTCCAATATTTGAACCAGAAGTGTGTTGGTATGAAAACTGGAGAATTATTTACTAGATAATTCAGAACACCTCACTGATTATTCAAGTGTCTGTAAAAACCCAAGTCATGTGTGCTCTGCAACTACATTAGTATTATATATCTTTTGTTTTAGGCTATTTTCTAAATTGTATTTTTATGAGGCTAATTGAGAGCAATCTGGACTCAACACTATCAATCATTTTAAGCACTTTAATTTTGGTTATTATTTTTCTTTATTCATTTTTAACTTGATCTGTGCTTGATGTAATTCTCAGATTCTAAAAGGTAAATCATGTAATGAATAACAACAATGCACAGTTATTCCTACACATGAATTTCATGAGATTGACATGATTTTAGCCAATTGATCTCTTGTATAAAACTGGTTATTTGAGAAACAGCTCATCTGGCCATAAGCATAGGTCTGAGCACTGCAGACCTAGAGAGCTAGTCCTAACTGCACCATGTACTTGATAAAATCTAAGCTCATTATAAATAGTTAACCTTACTGTACAAGGCAGGACACAGTTTATCAGTACCAAAAGGTAACTGATTTCTCTGTGCACTAGTTTCCCTTACTGTCAAAGACAGGTTTCCTTAAGAGTTTATGTTGATCCATTCATTTCACCACTGCAACTTTCAGTAAACTGGGAATGAATTTTATAGCACAGGATATGTGCATGTTAAATCACATCTGTGTACTGCAACTTAAGGGAAAAGGGGGTTCTGATTTATCTCCCATAGAAGGATTAGCAAAATTCAACAGACTTGCGCATGTTGCTTTCAAATGCGATTTTCTTTTTCTTAATGGCAGAGCAGTGAGTTAATGCCTTTGAATTTTACAACTCTGGAAAATATTATAACTTTTCTTTAAAGCAGAAAAGTCTAGGAGTGCCCAGTAAAAGATTTTGGAAAGGGTCTGATCAGCTGAAATTACATACAACTGTGGTACTGTAGGAACCCAAGAAATGAGATTTTTATGCCTGCTGTGGGCTTCTCTTGGGTTGAAATTGGAAGCATTCTTTGACCAAATGAGCCCCAAAAGAATAAATATGTACACAGTTCTGATAAAACAGCTTATTTTTAAGTCCGATTTATAAATCTGAATCCACAACTGAAAACAAGGCCATGCTGTGGGAATGAAGGAGAATATTTAATAAAAAGTCAGAAATAGGTTTCTGAAAATAAGAGATTGTTAAAGTTATGGTGAAAATGTGCAAATTGTGAAATATCAGCAAGTTTTCTCTGCTGCAAACTGATCTAAAGCAGCTTTCCTGTTTCCCCAGCAACCTTGAGCAATGCTAGCTTGTTTCTTTGGAAGTAAATTAAATGTGACTTTCAAGTAGTTCATTATTTCAGTAGCCACAATGCCTTTCGGAGGCAAGGACATACGATAAATCATATTAGGATTTGCTGCACTTCTGAAGGGAAGCAGATAAAGGATTTTTGCAGAAATAGTTTCCAAATCTAGTGCATTCTTTAGAAATTACCAAAATTATGTTTCTATTGATACAGGAAAAAAAAAAGAATAAACTGTATTTCCCATGTGTAAAGAAAGCTAAGTATTGCTTGGTGCTGCACTGAAAGCCAGCAGGTCCTGCTTCACATGCATACAGCTGGTGCAGGTGCATATGGCCCTTAGGTACAGCTCTACTTGAATTGTGTAGTTGAAAGCTCTGCAAAAATGCTCTAACAGAAAGCCCACACTCATCCCAGGTTGTGCAGTGTTGGGTAGCTGGTATGCTGAGAAACATGCAGATTCTTCCATGACCCGATCTGTACACATATCTCTATGTTGCACAAAAATGGGTATAAGATTTCTGTACTAATTTGTGATTTGCTTCTGACAGTAGTGCTGGAAGAAAGATGCTTGTGAAATGAGGTATACAGATGGAGCTACCACACACAGTGCCTCTACAAAGGCAAACTCAGAAGCCTTTCAATTTGATGACTACATATTTTTCATTTGGGCTTCTTGAGATTGAGAAATGTTACCATAAAAAAATAAACAACACTTGTTGAAATCACCTTGGCTTAAACTATGACACACCTAAACATTTGATTGAATCTAACTGCGTATTTTTCAGCTTATCAATGTGGAAAGATTTGCACATGTTAAGAATTCTATCTCATTAGGTAAAAAATGTTGAAATATCAAACCGCAATAGCAGAGTAAAACTATATGCCTTGCAGACTGATCAGTTAGCTGTTAAGTTAGCTGGTTATCTATCAATTGCTGGGCTAGGTGTTGCCTATTTATTAGTTCAGTACAACAAATGAACCTGTACAAAACTGATTTCTTCAGATTCACCCTTATGGTACCTGCTGCTGACAGACAAGTGTGTCTCCACTTAACATTTCATGATGAGGTTTGCCATTTCCCTCTTGAAAACCATTGAACTATGCTTGGTGTCTGTTAGTGCCATTTAGTTAGTAGGTGGGCTGAGAAGATACTGCCATGCCATCAGCTGATGCCTTACAAACACACCCAGTTTAGGGGCGTGCACGTGGGTGACGCACCTCATAACTGTGATCACATTTCAAGTCCAAGCATTGAAACTGAGTCCCAAAATTAGAAGAAAGTCCCAGAAAAAGAAAATGCAACTGCCTCACCTCCCGCTCCCCTAGATAAAGGGCAGTCCTTCAGGTGGCCAGGCAATGTTGGCTTCTCCCAGAGAAAGCGTCTCCAGCCCCTGCTATCCTGCTATACAGCTGGTTCTTAATGCCTGTCTGTGCTTTGTTTTGGTTGCACATACTTGGAGCTAAAATATCAGGTGAAGGCAAATCTCATTCTAACATGTGATAGCTAAAATAGTCATGTTACCACATGCACTTAACTAATAAAACTCAGTCAAGGGAAGCCCCAGGGAAGCAGGACCTCTCTCCAAATTACAGTCAGTTAGATGGCAGTGGATCTCCTTCCTCCCTCCCTCACTCAGAAGCCCAAGGCTAGTGGTGTCCCTGAGTATGAATATTTTTTCATAGTGTTCTTATAAGTGATTGCTTGTGGGATCTTATAGTCTTATCTCAGCTTGTGCAGCCCCCTCATGAATATTCTGTACATATGGAAGAGTTTTCTATATCATTGCCCATTAACAAGGAGGATAATCACTCATTCAGTTATCAAGAAGTCAGTGAAGGCCTTTCCTTGAGCCCTTAGTGCAAAGAATCATGGGAGATCAAAGGAGGTTAAATGTGGCTGACATTATGATCGTTACTTTTTTTTCTTTGTAATTACTGTATTAAAATAAAGTTGATCTAAGATAAGGAAAAAGGGTATTAAAGTCTTTTAGGGCTAAAAGACCGTATTAATAACTCTTTACCTTTTTTAGTCATGGAACAAAATGCATATTTCAACAGATACATATAAATGAGCATTCGTACAACAAAACCACAGTAAGGTCATAAGTGTACATATAAATGATACATTATTACAGAACTGCTTTTAAGAAAAGTTAATCCAATACAAATGCAAAAGGGGAGAGGAAGCTGTAATGATGCATCATTAGTCAAAACAACAACACTGAATGTTAGGTTCAGGCTGAAAAATGGCTTTCTTAATCTCTGGAGAATTTGAACTTTTTAATAACACATTACTAAGTTTTTTCTGTCTTTTCTTGCCTGTTCCATCACAATTTAGTCATCCTTTGAAAAGCCAAGGCAGTAAATACATTTGTATACATTAATGGAATTCTGTATTTACAAAAGCAACTCACCCGGTGCAAATGGTATAAATGTAGTACAAAATTGGCTTGTTTATTGTTCTTCTGACTGTTCTGGATGTTGCCAACATTGCAGCAGAGCCAGAGGAACTATCTGACTTAGGATTTTAACACAAAATCAAGTTTTCTTAAAATGCCATTGCTTGTTCCTAAAGCAGGGTAATAGTATCTAGTTGCAGAAACATCACTATTGCTATAGCTTTTCCTGCTGTAAACATGAAAAAAGCCATCCAAAAAGATGAGAAACACTGTATCTGGCACAAGGCTTCTTATAGCCAAAGTGGTAAGCATCTCTTGTTCTGGAACCTGAAGCTTTTAATTGCTGCCTCTAGGGTCTTTCCAAGTTACCCTGCTTTTTATCTGCAGGAAAAGTTTCAGTCTTCTTGTGCCTGGCTTTGATTTTCTTTTTCTTGTAAATTACTGTTTGGGTATTAACGTGGAACAATGTACTTACTATTACCAATTTTCAGGACTAACTTTAACGTGGAGGCTCCATGCGCAGCTAATAGGAAATAGGATAACGTTCTTTAACAATGCTATCAAGCAACCTTCATCTGCGGAAGTATTAGTGAAAGTCTTTTTTTCTAAAATAGGAAATATCAACTATGTGGCTATGAACTGGTTAAGATTGAAGACTAGAAAAAAAATACACTTGACACAATTCCAAGCTTTACCGTAACTATGAAAAATCACTTTCCCAACCAATATTACAGTAATAACAAAAACTTCAGACATTCACCTGGCCCTACAGGTCTCACAAGCACTCTACCATCAAATAAGTGAAGCACAGGAACTAGATTCTTTTACTATCAGATTGCATCTTTCGTGCATTTCTTCCCTGTTTTAATTCCATGTTCAGGATTAAACTACATCTCCCATCAAGCAATGCAGTCTCTTCCCTGACCAAAAGAAGGGTGCACGACAGCAGTCAGTGCAACAATTGTTTTTCAATTCATCTTTCATTAGAGATTGGAACTCATCTCACAAACTCTTTGGGGTTTAGAAATGTATTTTCCAAATTCGTTTCTCATATCTGGGCAGCTACACAAGAACATCTATTAAATTAGGTGAGCTGGTCCAGGAAACAAAATTATGTGTGTGGCTAATTAACTCTGCCTTAAGTGTTAATAATGATGAGAGGCTGGTGTGTTTCATAGGAAGATGTGTGCGAGAAAGCATAATGTGGTAAAGGCCTTTTAAATGTTATGAATTGCTCAGTAGCTCTTCCTTGTGAAATATAGTTAGTCAAATACGTGTTTGCCACACATTTAAAATTCAGCAAAACTTTGTGCAATCATGCAAAACTCCTGGTGCTAAGACAGTCCTGCTGCTAAAACAGACATTTGGCCTGTTTGAAAAGTTTAGCTATCCTTCTTCCTGTGGTGTTATACCTCATAATAACCTCTGAAAAGCAATAAAATTAATATTTGTGAGTAATGTTCAGCCTAATAATTTATTGTGAATCCATTTAATTATTTCTATAAGCCGTTTCTGTATTACCAATCACCATATTGCTAAAGTACTTTTTATTTTTGCTTGAAGCATTTATGTAAATGGTCCCAAATTTGGGATGTGTTTTTTGCTTTGTATTGGTTTGATATTTTAAGTCCTTTTGTATTCCTCATGGGGACATTTGTCTCTGACTTTTCAGCCTGCAAGCTGAGGAATGCATATAAAATTGTACACGCTTTATGCCTCACCAGTCCACGCATAATCATCACCTGTAGCAGACACTAACTCTCTGGACAGTCATACTTTTTAAAGTAGTAAGTGAGTGGGGCTGTATTCATGGAAGTATTCCATGGAAGCAAGACAATCTGATGGGGGTAGTCTTCAAATTCTACTTTTGAAATGCTGAAAGTTAAGAAATATAATTAAACTGCAACTGCATTAACATTTATATAAAATATAAAGCAAATGCTTATCCTGATTCACCCAACAAATTACAGTTTGAACATTATAAAAAAAGAAAAAAACAACCCACCCAGCTACTTATCAATGGCACCATTTGAAATTATTGCTAGTACTACAACTCTAAATGCATAAGATGCCTTAAATACAAACCCTGAACATTTACATACTGATTTCATGAGCAAAGCAAAAGGTATTTGCCAGTAACAGTACAGGACTCAGCATTTTTATTGTCTGAGTAATCCTGGTTCGCTCTGATATGAAAATTCAATTATTTTAGAACTGGTCGTCTCATTAAATTTTGACAAGGAGCACAAGCTCTGTACCAGCTCTAGCTCTGAGAGGCTGTGGGTGCCTGACAGCTCCACGGTGAATTTTAAAATGTAGTATTTTTACAGGACAAGATTATCTGACAATTTTATATTAAAAAAGAAAAAATCAAATACATTGTAATATCCAACACTGGTAACTTGGCCTTTCTGTAGGTGGTTTTGTGAAAATTTATTGCAAAAATAGAAAAAAGAGTCCACTGTTTATTGCATCTTTTCCCCAAGCCCACCTCCATATCTTATGCTCCACAATTGTACCAGAAAAAAAATGTGTGTCTTTATGTGAGCAGCAAGTATTTAGCCACTCATTGTTAGCATTTTCTCCCCCTTTTCAATTGAAATGTATTTGTAATCATTTTTATAAATATGATTTCTAACAATGGACAATCTTTTATTTAACCTATATATATACCATTAGCACTATCAAGGAATGTTTAGACAAAATGATATTTTTGAAAACCAGAAAATGTCAGTTCATTGAAACTAAAACTTTTCATGGGATCATAATACTCCTGTAAGATTGGGAAAGGTTTGTCAGGTTTAAGATTACATACCATGGAACAGCAGATAATCCCCAGACTGTTGAAGTATTCAGATTTAGGACCTGAACCTCTTCTATGACTGACCTTTCACCACCCTGATAATTAGTCTGACCATGAAGATACTATTTATTGTATCATAGATTTCTCCTAGTCTACCCTATTGAAAGTGTTGCACACTTTATAATCCAAATAAAGCAGTGAACTGTGAACAGACAACATGGAAAGAAACAAGTTTAGGACTATATTTGTGGGAGTAAAAATGTTACATAGTCTTTTGGCAGAGTCTTTCATGCCAAGATTAGATCGTGCTGTTCAGCTGTAGCAGATCTACATTCTAGTTCCTATGGAAAAAATGTTTAATTAATTTGCAAAATAGAACAACTCCAGTAAGAAAGATGAAAGTGTGCTATGTGCTTAGTAGTCTGTTACTTATGGTACTTAGCTGTGGTGGAAGAGACTAGGAAAATAAAGAATTAAACTAATTCTCCTATAAGTCTTCTATAGGATAGATCAGTGCCCCAATACTTATATATATACCCAATGCTCCAATTGCTTCTTCAGTAGGTTTCACAGTTCTGGGATTGGACAGTAGAGGAAGAATTTAATGTTTGCTCCACCCCACTCTAGAATGTGAAATCTGGGGAAATACTGAAACACTTTGTAGAATGAGAAAGTTATTTCCTTATGCAGCTCTGATAGTTTACCTCATATAGGACTGTGCCTATTCAAGTGACTTGTTTTAGCTGTTGAATGGTTAGTGATCCATGAATGTACAAAAACTAATTATCTTCAAATCTGAAAAGACACTGCAAGCAAACATTGATTCATTAGCTTATTCATGGCTGTTTATTCAATATTACTTGGAGACACTCACTGGATTTTCAATCTGTGATTTCTTATAATTACTGTTATTCCATCAAACAAAAAGTATGTATTTGTGTGTTACATTATCTTGAGCACTTTGTTCTTATTGCTGTACAAGAATTCAGTAAACCAAAGGGCCTGTACACTTATTATTGTCAATTTAAGATAGTGCCATGAAGGAAACAAATTATCAACTGGTATTGCAGTCAACACAAACATCCCATTTAGGATCTACCCAGGATTCCTTGAAAACAGACAAAATGTCAACCAATGTCACATGTGGACCAGCAAAAGAGAATTATCTTTAAACATGTAAAAATCTGAGCAACTGAGGAAATCCTCACTATGACAGTCAGGAGAGGGAAATTACTCAAGGGGACCTTGCATGGGGAATAGCAGACATACTGGACTAACCCATCTATTAGTTAGGGTCAGGGACATTTGAAATACAAGCTTCCTGGAAAAAAAAAGCAGTTTGATTTTTTTTCTCCATATTTTAATTAACTCCTGTGAAGGTCACACATATCTCTATCTGCGAAATGCATAGTGTGTCACTCATTTTAAAAATCTGGATATTTAGCATTATCTTGCCATTATAGGCCAACTTTTTTAATCCAAAATTTCACTTTAGTGATCAAATTAAAGAGATGACAAGCTCCCTATCCTTACAAGCTAAGCATTTTATGTTTTATACTCAGATATACTCTGTGTGATATGAGACTTCATAATGGGATTCAATGCAAGTGAGTGCTAAATTATAGCAGGCTTATATCACAGAAAATTATAACAATGAGAGAAGAATTCATATCATGGCTTTAGTAAGAGAGGAAAATTAAGACTTTGCAATTAAAGTAGTAACCTAAAACTTTAAAATAATTTAAACAGTTACTGAATACATGTAATGTCCTATACTTATCTGGAAGCAGGATTGGCAGTTGTTTGAAAGGATCCAGATGAAATGCGGACAAGGTGTATGCTATGTCCTCAGAACGCAGATCTGTCATTTTCTTCATTGTTCATGAATACATTGGTATTGAATATCTCTTTCCCACAAATTCACAGGCTCCATGCAAGACTAGAGAGAAAACCAGTGTAATGTTATCGTTAAATTGAAGTTGCATACAACTTTATGATAGTCCTGACAACTGCAGTTTGTGAATTTGCCAAGAGCAACCTAGTAAGTGATTTTCAGAGATGAACACTGAACTATGTAGTAAAATAATGCTTTCCTTCAGAAGAATAAAACTGCAATTTTCTTGTAGACATAATTTACAGAATTATTACTGACAATTTTAGAATTCCACTGGGTGAAACACTGAGGGTTTGAGAAGAGAATTTCTTATCCTTTTAAAAACAGACGAATTTTAAACAGACAGGGTATCTATAGCATCTGTGTAATAACACAGGAGGAACCTGACCTGGAAAACTGGTGATGGATTCCTTTCCTTATTCAAATCCTCTGCCTGTTTGAAAGCTAAGGTATTCTGTGGTTCATAGCTTTGGATAAAAGAGCCCAGGTTCATATTCTGATTTTGTTCTCCCATGCCTTTGGAGTGCAGCCTACAGTGCATTTAGAAGTAGGTTTTCGTATGTGCATTACTCCATAACAAGATCTTGCCATAGCTATTTAGATTTCCTGACATGGCAAAACTTAGAAATTTATGTAATTGTTTAGATTGCAAACCACAGTGAAAATGAATCAGAAGGAATAAAAGCATGTAAAAAGATGTTGCAAATTATACTGATATTTGATGTTTAGGTTTCTTGCTGAAAGTTATTTTAGTAATCTCATAGGAACAAGGGAAAAAGCAATAGTGATCAAAACAGTTGTCCTATCTCTAGTTGGTTAAGACCCAGTCTTGTAGACTGCAGATAGACATTTCCTCTAACATCAATAAGCTAATTGAAATCAATGGCACTAATTTCAATAAAATAGCTATATGTATCTCTGTATGACAGATCTGAAGGCCAGTTGTAAAGCAGAATGCTCTGTGCTTGTTTGATTTCTTTCTGATGTAAAAGAAGGCATTAAACTTGCTTCTTTTTTAGCTTAGAAAATGACTTTTATAGTGGGCTGGAGAACTTGAAGGATTTGATTGTCTAGGATGAGTTAGCTTTACAAAGACCAATGCAATTAGATCTGTTCTGTGTTCTTAGTTCAAAAATTCTAACATCCAAGGATCTACCTGATTGCCTGCTGAGACACCTTTAGCTGTAATGATGTCAGACCAGTAGTTTTCATTCCCACTTTCTTGACTTTCTATGTTGTGTAAGTGATTTGACCACTTCTGTTCACAGCTTCTGTTTGCAAGATCAGAGAAAACCTGGTTTATAGTGGTGCTCTATAATGGAATTTGAACCAAAGTGGTTCTCTGCTGGTAACTTCTAGAGAAAGTCAGGAAGATGATTTGTCAAATACAACTAAAATGGGGAATGTCTTCTAGAACTTCCCTAGGAGGACCTATGAACACGACATATAAACTGATAGGGTTGTACCCATTGTGCTTTGCAGAAGTGCAAAGTATTAATCAGGTGGTTTCAATCCTTGCCTTTAGGGAAAACATTTGGAGGGAGACCCAAGTAACAATCATTTAGAAGGATGTACTCAAGCCTTCCCTGCTCAAAGTCCCTTCCCTGGCACTGCTCAGAGTTATTTGTTGATCAGTTCTCACATTAGTTGTACTCACTGGCAAATATGATTTTGCTGCTGGGGTCAGGCAGTATTTGTAGGCAGCCTGATTTCAAGCTGAATTCAGACTGACAAAGAGGACAACAGACACTTCCTGGAACAAGCAGCTCAGATATAGCATAGGCAAACCAAGTAACATCCTTTCTTTGAGGAAGTCTAAACAATGTAGATGATGTCTAAATTCTAGTAGCGCACATAATAGGACTAGCTGAAAACAAAAGGGAAAGATGCACTATAAAATGAAGTTGCCTTTCACATTCTAAATTCAAGATCAGAATTAGTTGATAATATAAAAGGCTTAACAAAAAACCCTCCTAAATTACTCTGCCAACTTGTGTCATAAACTGCTTGGTCTGGCTTGAAATAATCTGACAGTGTTCTCCTTTAGAAAATAATTAAAAATGGAGAAAGCAGCACTGAATTTAGCACGAGTGAAGCAGAAGACAATGAAATCCAAAGCTGAGCTGGTGATAAACATACTTCTGAGCCACTGAGTGAAGTAGAATGTTATGCTGGAATCTCTAGATTATCAAGGAATAAAATTGTTTAAACTTATCCTTTATAGGCTAATAGTGTTTTTAATAGTGTTTTCTACACAGGGTGTCAGTAGGAAAGAATAAGATCTACTTGTACTGAGTTATACAAGGTAGAATTTTACCCTATTGGCACTAAAACCTTAGACAAAACAAACACAACACAAACAGTTGTTAAAATAAGTCATTATCCAAGATGTGTCAGATTGCTAAAATTTTGTGAAGTTCTTCAAAGACAGTAGTGGACAAAGTAGTCTGATCTATTTTAACTGAGGAAATCGAGGGGTAGGAGATAATAACAGGAAATATAAATACTTGATTTTTCACAATTTGAAAAGTTATTTCACATGGATCCTTTTTCTGATATAATGATCTACTCAGCCTAGGCAGATGGGTCGAAATTAATAGGAGGATCTTCCAGTGGTTTTACAAATTCCTTAATTTTTATTAGCTGGTGGTTTATATGAACCAGGGAAGTATATGTCTCTTTCAGTGCCAAATTTAAAACCACATCTAGACTTTCATAGATGAAAATAAATATAGTTCATATTTTATTGTTCTTTTAAAACTGGTGGAATTTCAGCATGGTAATGATCAGCTAATTGACACATACAGGGCAATTAAAAATGCGAATCACATATTTATTGTCCATTTTTAATAGTTTTTCCTTTCTGAACCCAGACTCCAGGCCAGCCTCCTATCCAAGTTTTCCTTCATGCCTTATTGTCTATTCTGTTCAGCTATTTAAAAAATGTGAATATCAACAATGGCTTTCAGTAGTGTATTGTCAACTTTTGTATGAAGCAATCTTGGTTGAATGAGAAGATCCCAGAGCTTATAGTTCTATCTACTGTGCTGCGCTGGGTTTCTGCTTGAATGTGTGTGACTGATAACAGGACAAATTTCTACCTTCGTTATTACATTGCAGCTACATAATTCATTTGCCAAAATCTTTTAGGAAATATCTTTATAGCACATTGCACAAGACATCAGGTAAGTGCTTGTAACGTAAAAATAAGTAAAGATCCAGCAACTGCCTTGCCAAATTTGTTTGTTGATCTGCTTCTGCTAGGTTGTTTTGCAGACTTTTACAATTTTGTGGGTTGCTATGTGCCCTGAGACATCTCTGGCAGAACATCTTTGCTCAGATAAGGAAATTTGTACTGGATCTGCATTGCTTTTGAAGTCTAAAAGCAATATTTAGAAATGTATGGGGGGAAAATGTTGCAAATATGTGCACATCTTATGGATTTTCAAGTAACAGATGCTGCCAATGTTTTGTCAATACTCAAGCTTGTTTCTGTCTAGGATTTGTAATATTAAAAATGTATAAAGCATCTTTTTTTAACTGGTTGTTAGCCTTCACAGTCTGATTTAAACTTATTTTTCATATGAGATAATTGTAATTTAACTGTAATTTAACTGTGAACTGAAACTTATTTTCTAGACACCCTTTTCAGGAAATCCCCAATAGTATTCAGTTTATTCATTCATTTCCATTAACAGGTGGCAAAACAGGTAAAAGACAAGCAGCTGTTTTCCTGTCATTCTCCATCTCATTTGTTGACAGTTAATGTCACTTTGAAAAGGATTAATTTGAGGGATCATTTTTCTAAATGATTTGATTGCTGCAATGACATAAAGGGATAGCACTGTATGGTTCTTGATTCTGTGGGAGAAACTGAAGCAGAATTTCCATTTGCAGGCTCTTTTTTGCCTAGATGAGATGAGCAGGATCTAGCCCACCATACTGTATAAAAAAATAGTTAATGCATTCACCATGTATCAGTTTAACATTAATATCAGACTCCAGAGCATGTGTGCTGTAGTAAGAATGGCATTATATACCAAACAACATAAAATTTAGATATGGAGTCTCTTTCTGGGTAGAATATCTAGGTATGAACAGCATCCTGTTTGACACTGTGTTATCAGTTTCCCATTAATTCATCTCCTTGTCTCTTTGTCCCAGATCCTGGACTCTTTTCAGTGCCTGTGTCTGCTTTGCCTGTATACTGTCTGCAGACAAACAATGACCATTAAATATATGTGTGCATATATGTGCATAAGCAAAAAAAGCAGCATACAATACATTGTTTAACAGGTTGCAACCTCTTTGGCAGATATGTAGCGTGCCGCTTATTTAGAAGTACTTACACAATTATACTCTCGTCAAGCGCATGAAAGATCATTATGTTTTAAGAAGTGTATCAAAAAACAGGTTAAAAAGCAATTTATTTCATAGGAGATGAAAACTTTAAGAGTAGAAACTGTCATTCTTATACCTGTACTCTGATACTGAAGAGTGACAACAGATATTTTTGAAACAATACGTTAATAATGAAGGTTTGCTTGTTACATTGCTTATTGCTACCTGATATGTTTATAATCTTAATAGTTTTGAAGTATTTTACAGATGCTAATTCATGCTATAATTATTACTATAACAGCCCCTGTCAGAGTAAAAGGATTTAATGAAAAACTTCATAATAAATTTTACTTTTAGCTGAAGGGGTTAAGGATTTTTGTACGGACAGCATTACACAGATGGCACAAACAGGTAGGGTAAGATGTAAGACTATTCTACATCATAAGTTAGGAATCAATGTCATGCAGAATTTGCAGAGGAAAAGAATGAGACTTTGATTTCTGGTTTTGTCTTTTGAATGAGTGAAACAAAGCTGTCTTTAAAAACAAAAAAAACAGCAATTCCATTTGATTTTAAAAGCAGACTTTCTTTATATTTCAGTCGTCATCTTCAATGAAAGGAGACTTAGGAAGCCTAAGAGAAAAATTTTCTTAACATCTTGAGGAAGATGTGAAAGCAGCAGCAAGCAAAAAAAGGTACAGTGCCCACTACAATTGTTATATTTTTCATACATGATATACAGAACACTCTATCTTTCCAGAAGTGCCCAACTGAGAAGTAAATTGTTAAATCTATTGCAAAACTGTGTTTCTGAATTTAATTAAGAGATTGACTAGTTGCTTAGTTGATATCATTCCATAGCACTTTGGAATCATTCACACATCTCTTGTACAATATAGGTATTCATAAGGTGTCATAATTATGACTGTGGTCAAAAAAAGAAACCAACCCATCCTGCCAGTGATTGTTGTGATAAAATTTGGGCTTTAAAATGATTTATGACTTTTCCATGGTGAAATAGTAAGCTCTTCAATTATTTTTTTATTTCAGTGGACATTAGAACTCCCAGAATTTTATCGGGAGGATCAGAGAGATGTTCCTTTGTTGATTTTACTTTGCTGTGTACAATATAAACTATGACAGGTTTCTAGTCTGGGGTTTTTTTATTTATAAAAATCTTTCTAGTTTTATAGTGACAAGTTAACTCCCTTTCAATAATGAAAACTTCTCTGTGGAAAGTGATGTTAGGAGGCATGCGAGTTTTAAATACAAAGAGATTCTCCTGTTTTCTTTATCTACAACCCTATATATAACCAGTTTTAGTTGTCCAGATGATATATTGGGACATTTTTCTTAATTAGTTACTGTCCATATCTAAAAAAGCTGTTGTTTGTCTATGTAACCCTTAGTCATTGCTTGTCTTAAAGAAGTTTGACTCTTCACTGCAGACCTGAGACTGCCTTTCATTCTTGTAACTCTCAAGTCATGTTGCATTTCTATAGTAATTTTATATAGAGGTATTACTTACAGACATTAGAAAGTACTTCTTATAACCATAAGGCAATAAAGATGTTCCTTTTTGCTGTACAAGATGAGAAGCTATAGTGTGAGGTTTACTTGTCTGAGATCAGCCAATGAGCTTTGCAAAACAAACACTAGTAGGGGTGGGTGTTCAGAATCAAGTGACAGAGTCCATCTCTGTAATGCCATGTAATGTGTGTTCCCAGTTATGGTATAGACAGGAAAAAGTTCTTTTTCCTCCAGATCGCTTCACTGCCTCACTCTACATGTAAATTTAGCATACATACTTCTTCCCTTCCTTGTACTTTCTTTTTTTCCCCCAGACAACCTCACATATATTCTGTGGCAGTTTTAGGTAGGGGGTGATGTTTCACTCATGATTTTCTAAACTAATTTTTCCATCCTCATTCTAGAAGATCAGTTAAGCACTTTGACAGCTTATCTGCACTCAGTCATGCTTTCCTTATATATATATATCCATATAAGCATGTTGGTAGGGTGCAAAGGAGTCATTAGCTTGTTTACACACTCATTTTTAACTTGCAGAAGGGAATAGAAGAAGGGTTTTCAACTTGGGTGGGGCATGTTGTAGACATGTAAAACCAGGCTTTTAGCTGTGCATCTGCCTTATGTCTCAGCAGGACTGGGAAGTCAGGAACTGATCTGACATGCTGTGGCAGTTCACACAAGTTAAGAATATAAGCCAAAACCTTTCTCTTTCTTTCTTCTGAATTCTGCACCCTTTGGAATGAATCAAGCCACCATACGTTTTCATCCCCATGAGGTGTGGCAAGCAGGACAACCTGCTCACCATAGTGTCCTTCTGATGTAGCTGGTCAAGGTTACTGTTTTGCTCTTCTGACACATTATCAATTATCCTGCCAACAGACTGATATCAGACCTGTAGTTTTCTTATAAAATAAAAAACTGAGTTTAATTAAATCATCAGTAACTTGGACCTAATTATTTCAGACGGTATTTAATTAATGTTTCATGGATACCTAATGTAATTAGGGTTCCTTTAATAAGACCTTCTATGACATTAAAATATATGACCTTTATCTTTCTTATCATCCATAGTCTGACAACTCAGATTTGTCATTTTCACTATAGGTATAGTTTGATTAAATAGAACAGAATATAAAATTAATCTAGCAAATTATACTTGTTTGTTTCTTTTTTTTTGGCTACTTAAAGACTAATAAGTTAAGTCTTTTAATTAGCAGTGTCGGTACAGATGTTCATGCTAACATTTTACCTTTGTGTTTTTTCAGACTGTTTCTTTCATATATCATTTTTTATGACAAAAGTAGATAACAACCAGACTTTATTAATCATGATGAGGGGTTCGATCTTTTAGATATGAAAAATAAGGAGCTATTCTTTATAGTAACAATGACTAGTAACTTTTTTAAGTTTAAGACACTTCTGCAAAGGACTTAACTTTTCTGGCCACAAACTTCTCAAATTTAAAGCTACTTTTAATGTGAATGAATGTAAGTGAGATTACTAAGCTGATCCTTTTTAGGAGTTACAGTTCCTCTCTTCTCCACTGTTTTTCCAGGGTAGTTACTCAAGATCCAGTGAAAGAGCATTTGTCATATGCAAAATGTAGAGAAAAAGAATGTGATTGAAGGGATATTATAAGCTTTCTTGGAACAACACTCATCTGATCTTGTTTCCTCACTCCCTAAAGAGCTTTTCTATCTCACCTTCAAAAGTAGAACTGCTCCAGTGACTTCACTCATGTTTGATTAAGTTCCACTCACAGCATTAGGTCTTACTAATGTATATAAAATGTAGCACACGGGTAAGAGTTTTGCTAAGTCCTAGCACTGACATTCATAATCCTGTTACTTTAAATGAAAAGGAGGACAGCTGCCTAAATGTAACGGGAAAAAAAGGCATTAAAAGTTAAACAAGCAGAATGCAACCTGGCTATTTAATAAACCAATATGAAAGCTCCACACACAACAAAAATATAGGTAGAAGGTACAGAAGTCTATAAATGGAATGAATTCAATTTATTTCTATTTATGTTTTGGTTATTTTGAATGATGAATCTTTGGAATATGGATAGTTTCCACCAACTCCGTCTATTAAAAGTCAATCCAAAAATCTGATATTTGTTTCAGATGTTCGACAAAAGGTTTAGGTGAAGTTGTAGTTAGAAAGACAACACAAAGCTTTAAAAGTATCAGTGACGTATAGTCTGCTTTTTTTCGTTATGTTAAGGAAAAACTGAGGGGTGATCCTCTAGAGAAGCAAAACAATTTATGTCATTTTCTGCTCTTCCACTCAATAAAAAATAGAAGGGCAAAGAAACCTCTTGGCTCAGAACCAGTGCAGATGCTGAGGTGGAACAGCTTTATTTTGTCTCCAGTGGAGAATGTAGAGAAGGCAGCAGCTGACTGACTCATGCTTTTATTCCCTTTGTGAGAGTTTTAACACCAAAAATGTTGTCTGGAGAGAGAACATGTTAAACAAATTGGTGAGCACTACAGAGTAGATTTCAGACATAGTCTTTGAGGAAGAGGGGAGATTTCTTCTGCTCCACTTCAGAAAAGGGCAGAAACTCATGCTGAATTTTAAACCTGTGAAGAATCCTATTTAAATCTGTGAAGATATTCCCACACTTAAAATTAAACAGGAGCTGAAGGGGTTTGCTCCATAGCGAGGAACAGGCTTAGTGAGCTATCTGATCTACACAGGATCTGCTGAGGTAATAAGGAAGAATAAGCAAAGAGCTGTAGTTGTAATTAAGTGTGGGAAAACAGTATGATCAGCCTAAAGGAATAAAATGCTAAGTAAACACTGGGCACTTCATTCCATTTGATTTATTCCAATATTCTACCATAGCTATCTGGAATAGTTAGCAGTTTAATATGTGTGTAACCCAACATTTAGCAGGAGGGTTATACAGCAGTATCACCTGCATAACATCACTGATAATACATCTCCATTTCCTTCTGTAGTTTCAAGCCTTTTCACACTGACATAACCAGGCACTGTTTCAGACCTATTACTTTCTTCAAAGATGACCTATAACTTTCTAGTAAGTCCTGTTCGCTAAAGAACTGGGGATTTGTAGCAGGGCCTTCAAACTAGAGAAATATATGATATGCAGATACCAGAGAGAAATGGTATCTGAAGAAGTGACAACAGCAGCTTCTTATATAGAGTCCATAACCTTCTTCCCATTGAAATTAAAACAGTTGCATTCAGCACATAGCAACCCCTGACTTTATACATTAAATGAAATCGTCATATTAATTTAATGTCTTAATTAGTACCTATATGTTGTTTGCTGATTGCAGACTGTGATTGGTGTTGAAAATACAGCCACTAACCAATACTAGCAGTATTCAGTTACAATTTTAAAAATGTAATAGAGTCAGTGACCAAGATTGATCCCACTTGAATAAATTCCCAGTAGGGTAAGAGGATGTGAAGGGGTTAAGCCCAGAAAATTCATCACTACACAAACAGGCATCTGTAGAATTCCACTCCTATTGCTGCAATGAGCCCATGCCGGAGCAAGGCCTCCCACTGAATAGGGTTTTGGGGACAGGAGAACAGTAAAAATCTTTCCCCTAGTTCTTTCTGATTCACCTGTCTTACAATCTTTTGAATTTGATATTGTCCTCTGATCAGCTGATGATCTGCTGATTCTCTCTTTGCAGTTAGTTTTTGATATTTTACATCACACATCTTTATAGTCACAGTTAGATTTTACCATGTTCTTCATTAACACAATGAAAATTGAATTACAGTGACAATCTATCTGAGTAGAAAACACCTAATCTATCCATGGATATTCAAGAGAAATAGCATTGATATAGAAAAATCTACTGGATAAAAAGAACTTGAGCCAATCATGTAAAAGTAAATTGATCTGATTACACAGATTACTGAAAACTGGTCACCTTGTCTGCATTAGGACCTTTAAAAGCAAACACAAATCAGTGAATCATTTTAATCAAATTTAATTTAGATTATACACTTTCACATAAAATCTAATTTAGCTGGAATTACTCGGTCATGACTTGTCTGCTCCCCACAGGACAAGGTTAAAGAGATTACATTTGGGTTCATGTCAGCAGCATCTGCTAGTTAGCCCTCTGAATGCTGATTTAATGAGAGAGGTTACGCTTACTCTCTTGGAAAGACTTCTGGTTTAGGCAGGTGCTTGAGAGATGTTATTAATTTAGTATGATACAAGGAGTGATGTTATCGTAGTTGGAAAACTCTTGTATCATTATTTTCATGTCTATAAAATGCCCTGGTGGTTTTAGTTATATCTGTTTAGCAGCTTTAGAGGTTTTCCTTCTAATCAGTCTTTAATGTACTGCTTTAGAGAGATAGAAGGTTCCTGTTAAAGAAAGAACAGCTTTTTTTGAATGCCTTGAGGCTTATCTATAAGAGAAGCAAGTGAGCATTAAGCTACAATATGAATTTACAGAGAACTGGAAGGTATCAACCCTACATCTAGGTAATACTTTATTTTGTCTCACCTATGGAAAATCTACACCTACAGTCAGATCATTCACAAATAACACCTAGCGTGTTAGGCCACTTGCTCTGCAAACAGACCTTTATTTCTGTATATTCAACTATCCAGAGCCAGATTCTAGCCTCCCATTGTAGCACTGAGGTTTTGTCTTTACATGAATAGGATGCATTGTAGTTAGTTACTAATTGATCGGAAAAAAAGTCTGAGTTCAGCGTTTGGTGTTGAATGTAGTGAGGGCAAGCTTCTGGTGGAGCAGCTACTCCACAGCAGAAACAGGGGCAGCGGTCACTATTCCTACTTCTTCAGCCCTGTTGCAGAAGATAAGAAGGTCAAAATAATTCTGAAAGCCTGTTGCTCAGTACCTCTTTCTGAACCAGAAAATGTGCAATGACATTATGAATCACCAGGGTTGCCAAAGATTCTCCAGACAGAAATCAGTGCACAGGCACAAATGTGCGTAAGACATGCTTACTCAGGTATCTGCTGCCCCTCTGACCTAAGTGCTGGATGTGCAGAAAACAGAGACAAAGAGGCTAACTCCACAAATTCTTCTTGGACAGAATTTCCACAAGGAAAGAAAGGACAGACTGAGGAACTCTGGATATATGTACAACTGGTTCCTTAACCCAGCAGGTAAACAGTGGACTTAAATGGACTTAACAGTCCGAAAGTATACACCTGCCCTATCCAGGAGCCGTTCATCCTAAAGTAGTTTTCTCCCACATATGGAAAAGATGAGCAGGGAATTCATTCAGGGTAAATCAGCACCATTTCACCGAAATCAATGAGTTGCATCAATTTTAGATATACTGCATGTTTTCTGCTGGTTTTTTAAGCGCTGTTTCTGGTTCTCCAGAAGGCAGAAAGTACTGGAACTATTAATCCCCAAAGTTCTGATAACGAATTTTGAATAACAATTGAAATTCATTACAAAATTTTACTATTTTGATGCATAATTTCCCTTGTGGAGGGGCTTAAAACTCTCTCTGTAATTACCATAACAGCATAAGGGTCAAGCCATTAAAATAATCTCTGGCAATTCTATGTGATTCATGTTATTTTTGAAGAATGCTGCAGACACAATGTTCTTTGCTGCACTGTCTGTTTTCTGTATGTCTCTCTAGCCTTTCTCTTCCCCTATGTATAAATGGTCAATTCTTATATATGTACTAGAAGAATGTACATCTCCAAAATTAATAAATCCACCCCAAAGAAATACCATTTATATATGACATCCATAATCATATCAAAGAAAACTGTGCAAAATTGAGAAAAATGGGGACATACCTTATTACAATTACCTTCTATTCTAGCATATTTTTTCTTATTAGCAGTGCAGACAAAAGGCAGCCCTCCTATTTTATTTTAAATGAGCCTGATAGAAGTATCTCATCCCCTTCATTTTCATATAAAATTACACTGTGGAGACTGATCCTCCTGCCTAACTCGGGCAAAATACCTACTGCTGTCCCTGGAAACAACGTCTATATAAAGATTACAGGGTTAGGACATGGTATTTACACTTTTGCTTTGGCTAACCACTGTTGTTCATTCTGTGTTTCATGTGGCATTCCCAAATCATCTTTTTTTTTAAGATGGAAACACACAAGTGATGCACTGAACTTGGTCAGCCTTTGATAAGAACAAATACAAGCATGCAGTGGTTTCATTTAGAAATTGCATGTTTCTGTAGCAGTTGTGACAAGGTAAAGACATGTTAAGCTTGTGTGAATGTATTTCTAAGATGGTTCTAGTGTTGAGCTATCAAATGCTTTTTGCATCCAAATTACCTGTTTGAGTTTACAGAAGCTTTACATTCAAAAAACAGAAGAGGAGATACTAAATTTTTCTGACAGTGTCCTATAGATATGCAGGCAAACCCTTGACTGGTTGAAATTTGTGAAGCATCAGGAAGGAAAATGTGACTATGCTGTTTCACATAGCTCCTAGGTATGGTCAGAGACAAATGATAATAGGAATTCCTGATTCTAGTGAAATTTGGTTTGTTTGAATTCGAAGAAGCATTCACAAACACGCTACGCCGAGGTTGTGTAGCTAAGACAACCATCTAGCTGATTAACTGTATGGAAACAAATTCCAAACTTAGTTATGTTTGTGCAATCCTGATACAAATGTATATCATGTGCAGCATGTCCCTGCTGCCCTGAAATGTGCTTCTATTCCCAGAATCCACACAAGTGAAATTCAAAGAGACAAAAAAGGAAATAAAGTGAAACATAGTCAAAATGTACAATATTGCATTATAAATTATCTATGCAATGAAAAATAGATTTGGGCACATTCTATATTTGAGGCATAAGTTCCAATGTTGGAGGACTATGAAGACAGGAACGCAATCAAAAATAGAAACAAACTGCTGACTGCCAGAAATTGTCAGAGTTCAAACTGAGATCTGAACTTCCCAATTTGAACCTCCTTCTATTAAATTATCACAATAAAAACACAGTCTATTGCAATATACAGTACAGACACCAAAAAAACCCACCTGCTTAGTTCATGCTCATGAAGGACAGCGAAAGAGCATTGCTACTCATCACAATTAAGATTTCTAGAAAATCAGACTAAAAGTGCTGAGTTTAATTACCCCTTTAAATTAGCTCACTAGAGAGCTATTTAATTCCTGTGATTATAGAAGAATAAACAGAGCTGTTTGTGTATTGTTTCTGTCAGAATTCTTCAGATGCAGAAAAACAACTTTTTCTGCTATTGCAATAATTTTTATTTATAGACCATTTCTAGTGCAAATATTGGCCTAATATCAAGTGCTAAAGAAGTTGACTGACTTGGCAATGGAGATAGAGTGGGAATGTAAAGGATTAGAGTGCTTAATGTACTGGAAAGAAGTTTATCAATACTGACAATTCTCACAGTGCTTAATCAAACATTTAAGACAAGTGGAGAAGCAGACAGTAAAGACTTTGGGGCTTTTGAGCAATAAAAGCAAACAAACTGTCTTGTTAGAACATGTCAATTTATGGTGGAATAAAGAAATGCCTATAATTTAGTTACTCTTTCCATATAGATAACTAGTGGCTTTAAGTAGCTAGCTAAAGCATACTGACTTTAAAACGACTGTTAAGTAACTCCTGAGGAAAATACAATATAACTTTAGTCCTTTTAAAATCAAATTTTACTGTTAAGCTTCATTTACAGCTTGGTGACTATTAAAAAGGATTATGATTATTTATTTTTTTTCCTTAAGGGCAATTTATGAATGGATTTTTTAAAGTCAACACATAATAATACAGAAGAGGGTCTGATCCTTCAGTAACCCATCTTGTGTTTACCTTACCAGAGCTTGAGTCTGCACTAGAGACAGGACCAGAGCTGAGAGACATGTGCTGCTCTGTATGTCTCTGCAGGATTAATTTAGGAAAGAGGCTCATAGACCTGAATTACCTGGGCTAGATCTCCTCAAATAAGAATATGCAGATTCCCTACTTGAAACATTCCTGTTGATTCAGGATATCTCTAGGATCCTATCTAAAAAGCCTGACTTAAATCCTACTATAGCTCTGAGTCATATTCTTAGTGAAAATCTGGATCCTGTTCAAAGAGAAAATAGATTCCAGTTTCTGTTTGGATTTCAGTGGTACTGAGATAAATGTAAGGTAGGTCAGCAGTAGTCATACTGTTGGATTTGCACTCATATCAGAATGCTCTTAATCTGGCACTTGATATCCCGATATCAGAACTAAAGATCAGTAAGCATTTTTAAGAAAACAGGTTCTGTAAAACCAGGAATGTTAAAATCTCATGTGAAGGAGCAATAGGAATATACTACAGACTATGTGAGCAGACAGAAAGGAAAGTTACTTCCTTGAGATAATCTCAACAGCCAACTAAATAATAAAAGTAAAGATGACTACTTATGAAACTACTGGTAATGTGACACTACAATAACATGTTTGTCATCCAGTAATTTAGTTATATTTAACTCTCAGAAAAAGAGTAGAGAGGGACCCTGAGCTGTGTTAGCTAAAAACCATAAAATGCAATAAAAGATGCTGAGTTCAAGAGTGAGATTAATTAGAAAGCAATTGAAAAGTAGTAAGGATTCAAGACAGCATTTTTACTCACTTTTTCAGAACTGAGTGAATATAAATAAAATTGTTTTGTATGTATTTTTGCAACCTAGTGATAATTGTGCTTACACCAACTCTTCCAGTTTAGAATTTAATATGACTTCAGGCATGTTACTGTTGGCCCTTGTAGGTCTGGTACTCAAAACTTTAAAGTGCCATGGCTACATAATGAATATGCAGATGTGAGCTTAATTTGTATGTCTGTTTACCATTACCACACATGCAAAAGGACAACTACCTGGTTGGCCATTCACACCTGCTAATACCCCATATGCACACAGCCATGGCAATTTCACATGCAGATTATAAACACTGTTGCATGTCTTAAAGACTGAAAAATCCCATGTAGTGGTAATATCATTTTGGTATTTCTGCTAAAATGGTTTTATCTTATTATGTGCAATCCTGGTTTTGTTCATCCACTTACATTTTTTCATAGTAATTTATCTGGTCACCACTTAATGGGCACACATCAAGTTTTTTAGAGAGAAGCTATTGCACAAAATATCTTACCTATTGCACTAGTCTACTAGATGAAGTTACATCACTAAATTCATTCCTGTTGCACAGAATTAATAGCAAACAAGGGAAAATATGCTATGTGAACCTTTTTTGATGTTTTGTTCTATTAATTTTCATGCTTTGGAGTCCTATTCTTCATAGGGAATACGCAGGTGGAGACATCTATTAATTTAACCGGTTTTAATCAGTCATTTGTAAAATTGTATCATCATTGTTAACTTCAGTGAATTGAATTATCCTTCTATCCATTTTATAGAGATGGAGCAAAGAGCTTACTTGTCTGGTTTCGAAAAAAAGCAGAAGGTTGTATTTTCTGATGCTCTAAGTTACAGATACAGTAAAGTCAATGGTATAATGATAATATATAGATAGTTTGTCTTGATATAGATAATTAATCTTGAAGACTGTATGCATTATAATAATCACATTTTTCTTTAACTACCTTTTCCTCAGAAACACAGCAGAGAAAAATTCAAGTCTTCTTGAACTTGCCCTACTCCTGTGTCTCAAACTTTAGAAATGATAATACAAAATTACTTGTTTGCAGAACAAATTACTAGAAGAGACTGATTATAGTGTATAGTATTACCCTAACTCTAGGTGAACAGGATGACAGAACAAAGTACATTCTGCAATTAATAAGTTAGTGTCTGTGCTGCATAGCACCTAGCCTGCCATTTCGCTATTATGTAAGTGTGAATACTGATTCAGTCTCAGACAACTACCACATAAACACAATAGAAATTTTTCCATTTCATTTTGCTGTGAGTTACACAGTGATTGTGTCTACCAATGTGTGTGTGTGTTGCATATATTTGTCCTACCTGTAACTGTTTTGTCAGTCTGTAAACAGTAGAATATTGGGGGCATGACAGGCATAAGATGAAAAGCTAAGCAGTACTGGTCACACTAATGGTCAGTGTAATCAGAGTCTATATTTGATCAATGTCTTACAAGTATCTGTTGTCATCATTCTTTAGATATTACATGACCTTGAGTTGTAATCATCATGGTTCTGATGCATCTTATTGAGCAAACATGCATGATCTGGCCTAATGCCATGAGCATAAGAAGTAAAAATCATAGTTTAAAAAAATCCCTTTCATTTTGCAAGCGGGTAGCTGACAAAAATGGCAGGTGTGTGATTAGTGTAACCATTTCAGCTCTGGTCTGGGAAGTAAGCCCAGAGTCTGGTATTTCTTCAAGTCTATAAATAAATAGTTCATGTTGCTAATTGTCTAATTAACTCAATGGAAAATATGTCAAATGTGTAGTGGTAGCATCGCCAAGGATTTCCAGCTCACTGTTAAGAAACCAGCAACACCTACCAGATAGGAGTTATTTTCTTTTGTAACCATCCAGGATCAGGCCAAAAACCCTACAGACAACGGGTTTTCTTTTGACCAGTTCATGTCCTCTGTGCCATCTTGCCCTTTTTTGAGCAAGCAGTTGGCATGCGTGGAGCACAGTGGAACTTGGCTTTGCTCTTAATCTTCAAGAAAAGTTTTTTTAAGTATCTGTAACAGCGTAAGTATCAATCCAGCAGGTCTCACATCAGCCTTCAATCTGGAAGTGTGCAGGTTTCCCTAACGTAAAGTAGTAAACCTTCAGAATGTGCAGTTGGTTCAAGCTCATGTCTTCACTTGATTAATCTACAGTCATCGTGTAACACTGTATCAATGGAAAATGATTAGTCTGGGAAGTTTGATTGTTGCTTAATTCTGATTGTGCATTTTCATGCTATACAACAGTGCAGACATCTTTTCTCTGTAGCTCTCATTTCCTCAAACACTTAAAATTAAGGAAGTCCAAAGGAATAATAACGCTGTAAATTTAAATATGTTCTATGGCGTGTGATTAGTTTTGAATAGGAGAAATAGTAACACTTTTCCTTTACATGACAATGTTCTACCTGGTAGCTTTGCATCCTGTGGCAGCCCTTGAGCAGCACCTGAACACTGTGGGAAGTGTGGGGTGTCCTTTCTTGGGCTAGGAAATCCACCCACTAACGGGGCAGCTCAGGAGCAGAGGACCTTTGCTAAGCAGGGACATGCTTCTGCTTACTACTCCACTTACGCTGGTACATGAAGTTGTAGGTTTTCTCTGTTTCAGTACATGCCCTACTTGGCATTCATCTTGTGAGCCATGACCATCTGTCTTGTATCTTGCATGAGCTTGAAAATTGTTTTTTGCTAACTCTTACTCTTTAGAAAGTTTCATCTTTTTCTTTGCTATAATTATGGTATTAGAATATTTTCCATGCCACTCTAGTCAGTCCCCAGCTCATTCAAAATATATTCTTTATGTATTACTTCAGCGAGTTACAAATAATATAAAGCTTTAGATGGGATTGATAGCATTTTCTCCATTTTCTGCATTCTTTTGTCCTGATGTTTCATTAGGACTGTTCCAAATTAATTACAAAATATAGATCTGACTGTTACCTTTCCATTAGTTCAGGTTTGCTTTCAGTCCTTTGCACCTTGTAGTATTTATGGGCATGATCAATTACAGATATGCAAGATGATCAAGCCCTGGGCTAATCTGATCTAGCCCAAGAGATCTGATTCCATGTAGTCCCTATGTCTTTCAGAAAGTTTTCATGCATTACTACTATGCCCATTGTCTGCATCTCTCATCTGTAAATAGAGCTAGAACTTCCTTAGCTCACATAGAATGCTGTTAAGTAAAAACTGCACTGATTGTAATACATTCAAATACCATGATAGAAAGAGCCATAAAAGCATCAAAATAGAACCTGCATTTCATTTTATTTAGTGGAATCTGGAAAATGGAAGAATAAGGTCCTCATTTTTATTTAAAGGTTGTATATGAAGTTTGCAATGCTTTGTGCGAATTAGCTGCCATTCTTCATGCAGTTTAACTTGACTGAACCTACAACAAGTAGCTGTGTCATTGTTGATAAGAATAGTCTGGTGTTCCCATGCAAGACCAGGGCACAACTACTTCCCACTAATTTTTCAGCAGCTTTACTGGGAGCTGCTGGGGTGCAAATAATGCAGGCTTGAGTCTTTATGGAGTTTGCATATGGAGATTGGAAACAAGACACAGCAGTCAAGTCTGCATTAGCACTGGTTAAAATCATAAATACCAAGTATTTTCTTACCAACCTACAGCTATTTTTCAACTTCATTCCAAATATCCTGGAGAATCCTGTGAGTTCAATAGCCTCTGTACAATATACTTCTGAATGTTAATTTTAAAACTTCACTGGGTGTCCTTTAGATACACCTTGTCTATGAAGCCTTCAAATCAAGTTAAATCAAAGTTGAGTATGACAGTTTTGTGAGATGACACTATTTTCCAAGGGGTCGTGGAATCCTTTTCAAGAAGAAACTGAACCTTATATTGATGGGCTGTTTTGTAAAAGTGTGAATGGGGTGGGCCAGGAAGGCTGTGGCAGGTGACAACAGGAAAAGATAGCAAAAAGGAAACCAACCATGCCACAGAGGACATAAATTGCCCTACAGAGTGTGTGGTCTCTCAGCTGGCTTCCCTTCTCTGCTACTAAATGATTCCTTTTGAAGCCTTTTTCCCCCTCCACCTGCATTGCACAGCAGCCTCTTACTCACTTCCTATCGGGTAGTAGCCTCAGGACTGCATACCAAATCCTCTCTTCCCCTCCATGCTACATTCACTGAGCAGCCTCTTGCTTTCTTCTGCCAGAATAAGGTTGTGCTTGGTGGGCTTGTTTTCTCTTTTCTAACATGATGAGAGTCCTGTGATCCCCACCTACATTCAGACCTGACATCTAATCTACCCGAAAACACCTTACACTCCTGTACCTTATCCTTGTCCCATGTGGCAGGGAGCACCATCTCCCAGTAATTACCCTGCACATGTTCCTGACAGATCTGGAAAAGATAATCTAGTGGAATCAAAAGGACCTCTTAACCAAGGAGAATTGGGTTTTGATCGGATTCTTTGGATGACAAAGCTGATGGCTGCACCACCAACAATATCCGCTGTGTCTCTCTAGGTGCACATAGTGTGACTGATCCACCTGTTTCAAAAACGGCCTTGAAATACCTATTTCACAAGTTCTTAGCTTATGTATCACTGCATAAGTTCTTCCTCTGCAAGTGCCAACCACACTTGCCATACTAGAAAAGATATTATCTACAGAGTTTGATAGATTTTGACCACCAACACAGCTAATGGGAACCTTGATCTCCATTGTTCATAGTCCTAAGCAGCCATCTATAAGTAAGAAGTAATAGAGAATTATGATGGTGCTTGTCATGAATCTGCAATGTTCAGCAAGACCAGGAATTGAGCAGTTCTCGGGAGATACCTTCAATATCAGGAAATTGATTTGGGCTATTACAGATATAGAGGATGAGTGATGAATATTCATTTAAATGGTCTAGTTATTTGGGACTCATGGTCAGGCTAGAAATGTGTTTGCACCATGAAAACAGTCCATATAATAACTGATTCTTTAGTGAGATCCATTTCCGTTATTTCATATCTCATGTATATGCATATGTTTGTTTTACAAAATGCTATGGAGCACGCATTTATTATTGTCCTCATTTACAAATATATGTTGGGGGAAAAAAAGAAAAGAGCAAAAAGGATCTTCGGGTCTAGTGAGTTGTTCTCATGGCGAGCCATGTCTTCTCCCTAGTGGATTGGGAGGGCTAAAGGAACTGAAACCTCCACCTGCTAATGCTGAGTACTTATTGACATTTTTTAGATCTGATCATGTCCAAACCTTCCAACAGAGCCCCACTCACAAACTGTTCACTCTAGTTTTCAAAGCTTTCTTAGTTCCCTTCAAAGTTCCCTATTTCTCTTTCTTAGTAGCACTTTGGTCCAAAATCTTGCTCTGATACTTCAACAGTTTTAGGTGAGATTTTCAGATTTTAGGAGGCAAGGTCAGTTTAGATTCACTTGTTCTCCTGTAGACAGTCTTTCCCTCCACTCTTTACAAGAACTGAAGGTACTATCAGACGTAAAACATCACTGTGAGGTCTGGACTGAGAATTGCAGTACTAGTACTGGGTTTTCTCTAATTCTTCATCTCCTCACCAATGCAAATCTCTTTGTAGGGTTTGTATTGTGAATTGCAGAAGTCCCAGTGACACTTGAGCTGACTCTTTGCATGGAGGGAAGTTTTTCCTACTGGCTAGTATGGCTAAGTCTTCTCAGAAAAATTAATTTCAAATAAAATTAAATTGTAATTAAGATCTTACAAAACAGATGGAAGTTTTGTCCCATTAAAAAGTAAGGCAGGAACTTGCATTAATCATAATTTCTAATTGCTCTCAAGCAAGGAGATTACTTCAAATGCTGATATTAGTGATTCTAATTTGTGAGTTAAGAGATCATTATTAATAGATTAAACTATTTCTTATTGTTTATTCCTATATACAAAAAGACCAAAGCAGCAGAGAAGAGGGATGCAGACACTGCATAAAGAGCTGTCATTCATATTTCATATTAAAATCACTGCTAGGTAGAAGGCAAATGTGATTTAGTTTTCTGAACAAAGATAGTAAATTTTATTGAACACTTACTTGTTTGAGGGTGAAAAGGATAATTGTAAGACACCTTATCATAACAAACCCAATTCATATATATTTGATCATCCCTTTGAATTAGCCATGTAGCCTTATTTGTAAACAAATAGTACAGGAGAGAGAGAGAAATAAAGGAAAAGGGAGAGGAAAAAGGAGAAAGAATGAGAGATAAATAAATAGATAAATAGAAAGAATGAAAACAACTAAAGTGGGGTGCAGAAACTGTGATATTTTTTATATTTGTTAAGGAGGTCTTTGCAGTCCAGATGAGTCAATATGAGGACAGTATTTGTTTATGATAAAGCTTTGTGGCTATTATATGATCGAATCATCACTGAAAGATTATTTTAATTACAGTGTATTGCATGGCTAATAACAATTTATCATCTACTTGTTACACCTAATCATAAAAGTATGGCTAGAGAGAAATGGTGGAGGAAGAAAGGTGTGCTTTAGTGATTGCGTCTCAGATTCGTAAGAAAACTTACATTACTTTTATACTCAGGAGAAAAAGCAGTGTTTGAAAATAATGTCCAAACGAAATAGCTTGAAAAAGAACCCATATTTTAAATCTATTACACAGTAAGTTAATTATAATTTTTGAAAGCAGAGTATGATTTCTAAAGTAACTGAGATGTCTGAGTTAAAAATAATGTGGGGAGAACATATCTGAATTAATCTCTTAGTCCCAGGTGTAACGAAAGAACATTAATTTCGATTCAGAGGAACTATAGTTAGTTTCTTACTATAACCAGAAGACAGCAGAGTGTTATTCAGCATTTTTTATCCTCAAATTCTTCAGTCTTGTTTTGGTTTCTCTGAAAAATGCACACAAGAATGAGATGTACGGGTAAAATATATTATTTGATGTGCAGTGGAAACTTCCAATTACCTAATTTAAAGTCTCTCATGTTTTACTAGTTCCTTTGCTGAATATAGTCCATCTTGGTTGTTTGATTGACCTAGAGAATGCTATACTGGATACACTTGATATTATAAGATATATAATATTAGTC
>JANHGB010045520.1:0-54989 GCA_026283785.1 Coracopsis vasa | reverse complement strand
TTTCCCTTATCATTATTATTATTGGTGGTAGCAGCAGTAGTTTGTGTTATACCTTAGTTACTGGCCTGTTCTTATCTCAATCCATGGGAGTTACATTCTTTCAGTTCTCCTCCCCATCCCTCCGGGAGAGGGGGGAGGAAGCCGGGGGAGTGAGCGAACGGCTGCGTGGTACTGAGTTACGGCTGGACTTAAACCAAGACAAGGATTCATAGCAATGTTTTAGGGCAACCTTCTGGCCACTACCACTCAGGTAAAGCACATGCCAACCAGGTAGGCGGGTTAAATCTCAGTTGCGACAACCAGAGGTGCTGGTAAGAAACTATTTTACTAATAACTGTAGTGACTTCTGGTTTTGACAGTAATGCAGTCTGCTTTTACATGGAGTTGGGTATTATCTGTAGAAGCTGACAAGATATGAGCTTAATTTTCTGTAGCCGGCAACCTTCATCCTTCTCTTCTTCAGCTGCATCTTCCCTGGCACTAACTAGCTGAGGAACAATTCCTCCCTGCCAGCACAAGAGTGCAGGTCCCTTCTGAGCTGCCCTGGGCTTGGCCATTTGGTGGCTGGGCCAGGGAGAGAGCTTGTTTGAAGTGTGGTGAGACTTGGGGTCATGTCCTGCCTCAGCCAACATGGAAGGCTGACAGCTCTTCCTTACCAGGAAAACAGCATGGGAAATGCTTTAGCTGTTTCTAGAAATCTTACTGACATGGTGGGCAGAGAAGTGTGGGAATGGCAGTGAGTACAAGTCTTGCAGTTGTAACTCACTAGTTTAGAAGGTTTTGACACCTTGTGATTCTTCTGCACTCTGTATGTTGAATTAACTGGTAAACTCAGTGTAGCTCAAGTGAGGTACCTGGCTTAGTAGTGGCAATGTCATTTGAGAGACTCAGGGCTAAGTGAATGTCCTTGGCACTGGAGGTGGGGATGCTTGGGTGATGGCTGTAGTAGGCTGGTGAAATAGAGCTGTGCTTGCACACATACACAAAAAGCCACAGTGATGGGCCCTGTCAGCACAGCTGACTCCTTAAGCTCAAGCTGTTCAGTATTGCAGCAGGGGAGAGCTCTGCATTTTCGAGGGGAGGGAGGATGCTTGAATTGGCAGCTGGAAGAGATGCCATAGGTTAGCTTCTGTGATCTAAGATGCCCCAGCAGAGATCAGTGCAACATCTGCTTTGCTTGTCTTGCGCATACCTACATATTCATGTACAGCTTTCTGAACTCTCAGGAGATGACTGAGCATATAGGAAGAAGAGTTCTAGTGAGCTGTAAACCTCCTGCTTTAGCTAATGGGAGATGAAATGTCTCTTCTGTCATATTTTCATCTCCAAAGAGTTTTTTGGGTTTACAGAAAAAGACAGGTCTCTTAGAGGGTGCCTGCCTCCTCACCTGTTTCCTGATAAATACAAAGAACAATAGGAAATTAACAAAAATAAGCATGTACTAAGAACCAGTCTATCTGGGGAATAATGCATCTTTGTACATGCCCCAAGAGCTAATTCCATGTGAGTAAACTAACGGAGTGACACAGAGTCCTGGCAGGACATGGGCGGCCCTGCCACGAAGAAAGGCTCTCAACACATCCAGCAAGGAGTGTGGAATGTGCTCTTCGCTGAAGCCAGGCCCTTCTCTCTAACGCCAGCTGAATGAAAGGAAATCAATGGATGGTATGTTAGAACTGCCAGAGAAATGGATCCCGTGAGACTAACAACTTCCCAGAGCAAGGATAAAGGACAACTCCTCAGACCTGACAGGGTTCTTGGCATTCATGACTTACAAGCTGCATGTTGCAAAAGCCTGATTTTTGATGCATACTGTACAACATGCTGCGGAGCTTGCTCTTACATAGCAGATGATGGTGAAGGAAGCTCACTGCACATTCTTTCCTCCAGACTTGTTTTAACTAAGCCTTGTCTAGATGGGGGTGGAACTTGCTGAAATTTGCTCAATAACCTGAGTGCACCAACCTTACAAACATCTGGGCTATCCTTAGTTAAATCCATCTTAAAAGAAGTTGTTTCAGTGTTGAAAATCGCACTCCTCTACTCCAATCCTCAAGAAAATTCACGGAAGTACATGGCAAGTCTCTCCCTTTGGACACATCCCAGATTTACTCTGCACCTGGGAAAGGATATTTTTTTCTGCTTTCTACCTCTCCTTTCCTTCCAACAGGTGGTTTAAAATCATCATCTGCATTTGTAATCTCATTTGTTATTTGACCACTGATTTCTGTCTTACCAGCAGTGTTAGTGTGGTGATCATGTGCTGCTCTTAGGTGGTCCTTCACTTTCTTAAATCTCATCTTGCCCCATGGATAGAGCTGTGTTAAGGATGACCACCCTGGAAAAATGCTTGTATGTTTGACACGCATGCTGCTGAGAGGGAGTTTTGTCTTTTTGTGTTCTCTGCTACCCTGCTTCTCTAAGGAGGATCAATATGTGGTTTCAAAGCAGTCTTCAGCTCACTGCTTTCTCAGCTCTGAAATCTCCTGGGTACAGGAGTTGTTCTGAGCTTTGGTGTTTGTGTTCTGGTAAAATAAAGCAGAGTGATTTTTAAAAAGGCTCTGAGCACTGAATAACTTGGAAAAAATTAAAGGGGCATTCTTCAGTTGTAATGATCTGGCAGGATAGAATTTCATGGCCTTTTCTTTTTCAGTGCTCACTTGCACAGAATCTGGTGTACATACTGTTTTACAACAACACCTAGACACTGTAATGTGCAGCTGATGCAGGGAGGAACAAACTGTTGCTTGAAAAGGCTGCACTTAAAGTGGTCCGAAAGTTGTGAACAGACATAAACAAATGTAAAAGAGCTTGTTTGTTAACTGAAACACATGTTTTTCAGATTCCTTTGTTTGGATTCCAAGGATTGTTTCTCTTTTCTTCATGTTCAGAGTAACCGAATAAATTCTTTCATTTTGTTCTCCTTTTTCCCCCCACATTTCAATGGGGAGAGAGACCAGTGGAGGATTTTCATAGCAGTTAGCTCGAAATTTCAGGCTTCAACTTTTCGCAACAGTCATCCCTTTTTGATAAGGTCACTCTCACTTATTCTAACTTGCTTGCATTTCAGTGGTTTGTGTGATGTGTTTGATGCTAAAGCAGCTGTGCACTGAAAAATGACCTTTCTTCCTTGAGAGTCTCTTCAGAGTAAAACAATTGTAAGTTCTTCAATTGAAAGATTCATAGCTACATTTTAGAGCAACCTTCTGGCCACCACCACTCAGAGTAAAGCACATACCAACCAGGTAGGGAGGGTACATTTCCGTTGCAACAACCAGAGATGCTCAGCACCGTACTCAGGAAGCACAAGCAGATGAGAAAACCACTTGATCCAGGCATGTAACTGAAATAATGACAACCCAAGAGTTTGTGCCAGTCTGTGTTACTCTGCTTGTAATCTATTCTGCCTGTTCTTCACTGCTGAAGAAACTGGAACTTCAATACTAACAAGAGGATAGATGGGTACTCAGCAAAGAGAGCCATGGAGAGAAAAAGGCATTTCTGCTTTAGGGATGAGAACAGCTCAGTACCATATGGGAGTGCTGCAACGTACAGACGTGGGGGAGCCTGTAAACACTGCTGGGAGAGCTGACACAAGACCTGCACCACCACGCACAGGCCTCCCTGTGACCCTTTAGTCTGCAGGGAATTTCACTCTGAGGGAGAGCTTTACAAAAACTGAGCACTCATTTAATCACCAAATTAAGGTCTTGATCAGTTTCCAATTGAAATCCAAAGCATAACTGGCACCAGTTTCTGTAGCACTGGACAACATGTCTGGGGCTGCCCCACTTTGAAACTCCACTAACAAATACATGGGAACTACAGAGGAGCAAGCATCCAGAGCTGTGTTTGCAAGGACTAATATTTAACACTGGGAACATAAATACTTTTTAAATGTTTAACACAAATTATTGTTCCCATAAAGCTGGAGTGGCGCAGGGGCTTCATGCATCTTAGAGATGTTTTGACATACGGCCTAAACGAGGATTTAATAAAATTCTTGTGCTCTAAAAAGTACTCATAATTTTTGCCCAATTTCTACATGTTTTCTCCCCCTTTAATTGTAGTTCAACAAATCAGAGGGACTAATCTCAGATAAAAGTAGAAACACCAAGATTAAAGTGCACTTCTGTTTATTTTTAAGGGCAGTGGGTTAATATGAGCACTCTATTGTTGATGTCAGCATCACAAGCCAAAGATAAACACCACTTTTCTGCACTTACATCACATTTTCAGGGCATTATTCTTCATTAACAAGTATTTTGTTCTGCAATGGAAAAGAATGACTTTGTCATAAGCTTATTGGCTACCAATCATAACCATTTTGTGGCTGTTCTGTAAAACATCTGCTCCTTTTTATCATGATCTTTGCATTTATTCGCATTGTTTTACTTTAATTTCCTCAAGTTCTGAACTCTTTTTTACAATGGAGTTATTCCAGGCTCTTTAATAAAATAATTTCATTCTTTAAATGTGTGGATTTTTTCATATTCTAGCTTTGTTATCATTACCTCAAATAAGATATTAGAAACATGATGCTCTTGCTATCATAAAGGTTCCAAATGTCCTGTGGGGAAGAGTTGATAATGTGTGTTTACAGCACTGTTCACTGTTTCTGTTTTCTTTCTCTTGCTCAATTCACTGTTGGAGATTTCAGCTCTTTTGGGAGGAAAGTGTAATAATTTGCTTTGGAAGGACTGAGAGATAATATCTACCTAAGTAGTTACAAAGACATTAATCATTGCAATCTTTCTTCTTGCCCATCCTTTAAAGTGTCCCTTTAAGAAATCTATTACCTGCATCTGGGTACTCAAGTCCTCCCATAAAAGATTCAGTGAACAGCATGATTTTCTAAAAGAGATGGAGGGGTTTCAAAGCCGTGGAGAGGCATCTTTGTTCTACATTTGAAAGGCCTTTCTGCAAACCACCAGGAAGCACATCCTACAGCTGCCAGCAGTTACATGCTTCTGATGCTGGTGTGTAGAAAGTCATGCAACATAAAGCTCCGCCATGTGAAATAACATGAGCAGCTTGTAATTTAAAATAATTTCTTGCTGTCATCTGATTTTGACCTGTACCTCTTGCAGGACAGTCTCTGAAATGTATCTACCCTTGCTTATTTATGTCAAAATCATATCTCCTATCTATACTCATCTACAGGGGTACATGCAGCTTATAGCAAATACCCTTACTCTTTTACTCCTATTGAACTTCAGGTGAGGAGGAGTCAGAAGGAGAGTTTAGTTTTTCCACTCTTGGAAAGTAAATTTAGGTGGTATAACTTATTGAGGCAAAACCTCACTGGACAACCCTGAATTAATTCTCAAATACTGTTTTCCTATGAGGAAGCTTAGAAATATTCTTCTTCCAGTTCAGAACACTAAAATTTAAAAAATCTTGAAATCTTTCTGAAACATTTTCCTTTCTTTACGTGGTTCTGACTGACAGAAGAACTGACTCAACAGAGCTACCGTGGTTCAAAAAGAGACTAGAAACAAGATGGTGTGATATAAAGGACCAACTGAATTTTACCAATGCTGCTCGCATACCACATTATATTCACTGATGTTCCAGGAATAATTTCATAATACATCATTCTAATTTTGAACAAGTAGAAAACCTCACCATGCAATCAAAATAATGAGAAAAAAAGTTATTAGATGATATTATTTATTGTGAAATAATTGTTGTCATTTAAGTATAACCCGGTATATTCTTCCTAGCACAAATACGGTCACGGTGAAAGAATCTGAAGAAAGCTCATTGCTATACTGTGACCATTAAACGGCAGGTTATCCCACTGAAGCAACCAGTACTGAATGGTTCCTGGTTGGTGGGATAAAAGGTACTAAAAATACCCATATGTAGTCATAAGATAATTTTCTCTGACTATATTTTAAATAGCCACACGTGTTGTATTTTTGTGAACACCATGTAGGAAATAAAACCATTAGAAATCAGCTTGCTATAATTAAGTGTGCTAAACTACACGCTGTTAGACAGTCTGGTTTATATACACATGTAACCATCTTTACACATGAAAATCCTGTATTTTCATGCATATAAATAGCTTGCAGATTAGGGTAGCAAAGAGACTATTGTGATCATCTAGTCCAGTCGTCAGCCGGAAATGCTTGTTTGCATCGAGTTATTTGTACTTGTCAATCTATTTTTATGTCCATCTCTCCGGCCATCCCTTAGTTGTGAAATTTTCTGAGCAAAAGTTCACGCTTCCTCAAATTTTTCTATCCACCCACTTAACTTTGAATATCTCTCTCTTCCTGGGAAAAACTGATCCGAATTCTTTGATCTTCCAAATTCTTCTTGTAGGACAGCAGGCATCCAACTTGTTCTCTGTGCGTCTGCATTTGCATGAGAATAACTTCTTCTTCCTACATACGTTTGGGAAGGAAAACAGTGGAATGACATAGCTCTCAGTAATGTTTTCCTATTGCACAGACTCTGTAGTAGCAAGGGTTCAAAAGGTATTTGACTATAATTTCTATAAGCTGATGTCTGAAATACTCTCAAGATTTCTTGTGTCAGAAACAAAACTTGCAGCCTAACAAAACTTATACTCTTAGTCTGTACTAACAGGTTTGCCTGTTTTCATTTATGTCTGTCACGAAAGTGCACCTAATAATCTCACTCTTATCTCAAGGTCAGCTAGTGGGGTAATTTGTAAATCACCTCTCCTTGTTGTGCCCTTTGGCCACACTTGTCTCTCTTTTTATAACATTATTAATTATTTTGTCATATGTCCTTCAGTAGTGAGGACTGAAGCATCATGCTGTAGGAGCCCTAACATGCCATTGCACCCAATTGATGGGTGTTAAAGGTTACGCATCCAGTAGTCATAGTCATACTTTCATCAAACTCTCATGTAAAATATATTTGGTAATTAGCTGCCAGTCTGCCTCGTGGCAAAACTATGCCCTTCTGATAGAATCTTTCTCCTGTGTTTCCATCCTGAATGACAACCTGCCTTGAATGTACATACAGGCATTATTGTACCAAATGCCAGTTTCAAATGAAACATTGCTCCACCCTTTCTGTGATTGAACCTGTTCTCTACTGTCATATTGCTGGGCCATACAAGAAGTGAGCGCTTTTTTTATCTTCTCCAATATCCTCTTCTCTTTGATCTCTGGACTATCTACCTTCTTTACAGCTGACCCAGTTGGCAGAGAGTGGGGTTACTTTTTAGCATCAACAACAGTACATGTTAAGAAAAATGTTTACAGCTTTGCTAAGGTAAAAAAAAGATGTCTCAGTGTAAATAGGTTGGAACAGTAGACATCAAAACAAATTAAATGGAGATTTTCTTGCCTCATTTATGCTTATTGAGAAAGCTGATATAGGAGGCGTATGCTCTAGACTAATCAGATTATAATATAATTAAATTAGGTAGCTCATCTTCAGCGCCAGCCTCACATTTATAAAAAGCAAAGCTTAAACTTGAGCAAAGTCATATTGCTTTACTCTGAACTAATTTGCAATTATACAAATAGCAATACTACAGATAATGAATTCCAAGTTAATCAAATTGTTGTACCAATGAGCTTGATAGTTCATCTTCAATTTCAAGTTCATAAGTTTATTTACGGCCAGCTGCTTTAAAAAGAAAGCCTTATCTTCATCAAAATTGTAGTCTACTTAGGTTGCGATTTGTGTCAAGATGAAGTTTAGAGGAGAAAAACCCACAGACATTAAAGCTGAATGATAAAATTAGCTCAGTGAAGAAATAGACCAGTCTAAAGGGGCCTGTGTGCTTTCTGATGCCTTTAAGAAATATATGAAACATTTTGCTTTTATGAAATATAATTTTACCTGTTATTCTTTCCAGAGTTAATGTACTAACCGGCTGTTTCACCAACAGGTAAATAAGACAGTATGGTCATACACGCTTTGGATTTTTGTGAGAATGCATAAAGCACAATATGAAATCATCTGCTTAACTGGAAGGGAAGGGAAAGACATCATAAATATGCCTTTACGTGTTTGTGCAAAATATTATAGACAATCTTCACAGAACCCCAGAACATTTTCTTTTCACCTACAGTGCAGGACCCTACTAAGTATCGATGAGAGCTTTGTTCATTCCTGACTCTTTTCTCTTGGCACTTTGAGTACGTATCAAGGTGGCTACATGCTTGGAAGGATTTTCAGTGAAGCACCCACACTGAAATATTTCTGGCCAGTAGAAACTTTGTTACCAAACATTATGTAGGAGACCAAAGCGGAATGAGTGACAGATTTTATCCAAGTGTGTTGAAATCTAGAAGACACCATAGGCTGATAAAGGTCCAGAACTTGGTCTCCTCCGCAGTGCCAATGTGAGGGACAGGATCCAGTAACGTACTTTCCACCTAGTAGAAACAATTTCCTCCTCTCTGATGGACGAGGGATCGGCCCCAGTGTGACTGAGCTCCGTAGCAAGTGACAGCATTTGTAGTGTTTATACACACTAGGGCAAAGTATTCTTGGTGCCGCACCAGGAGCACAAACATATGAGCTGGAGTAGAAGAAGTTGGGTTTTTGCGATCAGCTTTTCTAGTGCCTGAACTAAGAGCTTGTACCCGCCGCATCAGATCATTCACTGGGGTGGGGAAGGGGGGTAGAAAATTGACCTGGGTGATGGATCTATGGCCTGCTGGTGTGTATGCTCATGTGCTGGAACCATCTGAGTGTTAACACATGGTCTCCATATCAAAGGTCTGTATATGAAACTCAGCTGCTGGAGTGACAGAAGATTTTGTGCTGTTAGCGCACACTTCATTAAAATACCAGCTGAAATCCAAGTCTGAAATCCCACAGTTTGTGTTAGTTGATAAAACTCAATTGCCTCCAATTACTGTTAGTATGGTTTTAAAATAATATTTTGTCGTAGTAAAGGTCCCCTTGTGATGAGGAATAGCTGGTATTCACAACTGGAAATTTGGGAAAGAGCATAATTATGTGGCAGGGTGGAGAATATGATCAAGACTGGTTTTACCACTGTACTTTACATCTTCCAGTGACAGCACTGTAAAAAAACCAAAAAACAAAACAGGGATGCATAACTGAGCAAGAGAAAGATTAAATGTTTTTGCCTCCAGTAGTTAAATAAACTTGCTAGGAAATAAAGCAAACAATTGCAAGTCTTCTCTGAATCCAAGAGATGGTCACTGCTTTATATCATTTGAGAAGACCTTAATCCTGCAAAGCACTTGTGTGAAGACAACACTTTTTCCCCATTTTAATCCCCAGGATTCAGCAGTACGTTTAGCATTCAGCTTGTGTTCAAGCGTTTTGCAGGAGCAGGACCTTGGTAGCTGAAACATCTGCGATTGAGCACTGCTGTAGGTGCTTCCTTTGCCTGCATGCAGGTATGCTCTCGGTTAAAATGAGCTTACTCCCTCAAAGCACAATTGTGGTGGAAACAGGCACAGTTGTGGGTTGTTGGGGTTTTTTTCTGAGCAGCTTTGCTATTGAGTAGGCAACCTTATGCCTGGGATTGATCGTCATATGGGGGTAAAAAACTTGTTGCCTGTAGGTTTTTAAAACAGAGTAAGTATGCTGACTCTCCTGTGCAGTATGTACAGTCTTGGGTTTATTCTGAGACAGAAAGAAATGTGATCAAGGTTCTCAAACTTGTATTTCAAAGCCAAATAGTAGTATTGTTACAAATATTCATATAAGATGTTCACGAAAAATCACATCAATGCATTTGTATATTGCTTTAGCTACAGGCTTCTATTCATGACAAACCATTTTAAAAACATCATTGGATACCTTATGAAAGTTTAATAAGACTTTGTATTGACACAGTAGGAAATCTTTTCAGAAGATTTTCTTTAAATCAAAACTCTTTGGACTTCTTGCTGAGAGGTGCAAATGACCCTACAGTCCTAACTGATCTCCACTAGTTGTGGATGCAGTTGCAGAGAAAAATGGAAAATCCAATGATGGACTAAAATCTATTTGAGCAGAAGGAGGCAAGAAAACAGTCAGTGAGTGCTTAGGCATTCATCATTTTATTTTTATTCTGTTGATTCTGGTTGCAGCTTTATACTTCAGCAGGGCCAAGATTGCATGCCAAAGCATGAAAATGCCAGCAACCACCAGAATTATTTGCTCCTAAATAATGGCTCTATTATGGAGCCGGCTGGATTCAGGAAGGGTGCTGAACTGCCTTTTGCCTTTCAGTATCTACAGCCCTCCACAAGGCACCTTCTCTTTTGCCATGATGCCTGAGGAAGGTGTTGAGCCTGAGAACAGGTCCCATAGAAGACAGCTGGCTGGGCAGGAACCAATGTGCTAAGTGGGAGGAGTGCCAAGGTCTGCGGTGCCTTTAGGCCCTTCACTTTTCTGAGGGTGACTCTGAGTTGAAAAAGAATGTTTCTTCCTGCTCTTGTTTCACTGGCAGTCAATTCAAATGACGCAAGTGGTGGGTTTTATGGCTTGCTCCACACTCTCCCCACTAAACACAAGTAGAAGCTTTTGTGCTGTTTGCAAAACCAGCAAAAATCTACTTTCTGCTTGTAGGTCAGCCATGGGAATCTCAGGCTGGTATATATTTTTGTCTGATTTAATACAGGGACATGAATCATAGGAGTTAATGAGAATAGAAAGTGCTCTGCACTGGATATATAGGACATTCTAAATAATCTCAGATGCCCATGAGTTTGTTAGAAATGTTTCCCGAGACTTTGGGATTTTCTGAGCTGGAAACATTACAGGCACGATCTTCGTTGCAGCATTTGAATGTTTCCCCCTGCTGAACCCAGACGTGCACAGCAACAAAAAACAAAAGGAACTTTTCACACCTCAAAATAGATTTAATTTAGGTTCAGTCAGAGTTTGGGGCAAAGGTTTGTGATCTTTCTCGTTTTAATCAAAGAAGTTGGCTTGTGCCCTTAAAACTTTCATTGTCAGAGTAAGATCAGCAGAATTCACTTGCAGGTCCATTAAGCAAACAAAACCACGTTCCCTGCTGTCACCTCAGTTCATGCTTTGGCAATTTTTAGAAGCTCTTTTTAAAAATAACTTTCTCTGAGTTCCAGGACTGCTATTACTATAGCCTGAGTGGCTATATGTGTTTATATAAACACAAAACACTACATAGTGAAGTGCATACATCTACCTTTTAGCACCATAATCCCTGCTCTGAAACAAAACAGAACAAAAAAAGAGACAAAACTGCATTTTGATATCCTTGATATCCTTTAAATCAGTATTGAAACCCTTCCAGAATGTGAAAGTTATTCTGGCATCTTGCTGAAGGTTAACTTTAGCATTCTGGAAGGATTTCAATAGTAATGAAAAGGACAGTAAAGAGAGTAAAGCTGTTTCAGAAGCATTCCTGAAGGATAATGCTGGCATGCTAGAAAGATTTCAACAGTAGGCTAGAGGGCAGCAAAATTATTTCTGAAGTATTCCTGAAGGAGAACTTTAATAATCTAGTAGTATTTAAAATAGTTCTGCTGCGGTGGTAAAACTATACGGCAAATGTCCCTGACAGGTAATTTCGTTCTTTGAAATAACAAGGCAAAGCCTCAAAAATACAAAGCCTGCTACTCGGAAACTACGTCTCTAAGAAATGGAGAGGCAAAGCAGTTGCTCTGGAGGCTGGGAAGTGTCCCTGACAGAAGTCACAGGGGGTGGAAGGTGACACTCAGCCCTGTGCAGAGGTCTTTGTGCAAGACCTGCGCACAATGTCAGTCAGAAGAGGTCTCACATGGGACTGTGGGGTAACAAAGGAGCCAACCTCTCCCCTACATGCAGGGTTATGTTCAGTTCCATCAGGGACTCAGACCTGCAGCATCCCTGACAGGTCCCTACCCTTGCATTTCTCTTCTGAGAAAGCAGACACATAACATGAGGTCACCTCCACTGTCTCCCTTTGAGTCAGTGAACTTTAGGCTCAGGTGTCAAGTTCTTGTTTTCATTTAACCTAATGTCCTACAAATCTGGTCTGGATGGAAAGCAAGTGGGAAATCTCACCCAGTGGATTTTCCTGAAGGTCTGGATGCTACCTACTTTTGACTCAGTTGGAATATCACAAGTTTTCTTATAATGTCTCACTTCTTAGTCCAGCTGACTCAGAGAAACACACAGACATGTGCAAATTAAATACAGATATAGTTTAGCTGAACAAATATGCAACCCTGCATTAAATTTGTTTGGGTTGGAGCAAATTTTGGCTAGTAGCTGTAGCTCCTTCTTATATATCGTACCCTAACTGGTATGTTGTATTAAGCTATATATTAGAGGTAACAATGATCCAGTCAATTAGGAACAATTAACTTGTGCCACCATCTTTTCCACATTACCTCTTTTTCTTTGTTGAGAGAAACAAAGGCAAAGGGCATTTTGTGCCCTGTCTGTGGGAGGATCAGTCTCATCCGCAAGCAAGTCGTGATCTGTAACAGGGAGACTTTCTTTATTTTTTATACTTTCCTAAGAGCAACAGACACATTTGGAAAAACTATGACAAATTTCAGTCATACTTAGAAAGGATATTACATTTTGCTACCCTCAAGTTATTTATATGCTTGGACCACCGTGGTGACAATAATACTGCTACTTAGCCTTTAGCACATGCTGCTGTTTACCAGAGATTACTCTCTGCTTTTGTAGATTATACTGAACTCCTTCATTTGGAAAAGCCTTCCCAACACAAAAATGACAGCATGCTGTAGCTAAATTTTCACCTTAAGCACATCTGTGTGCACGTGTATAGAAAACAAGAATTAAGTGAATACAACTACTTAAAATGCAATCCAATGAACTTACTGAGAGAAAAATTATGACTTTGCACATGGATATTTGGTAAAGATCTGGGTGTTTTGCAGCTGATGTTGATTTTGCATAAGTGCCAGTAAAGGTAGAAAGTATCTCAAGGGAAACCTCAGACATGTTCTCCACAAATGCTTCAATCCAGTAATGTAAAGTCTAGCTTTAACCAAGCTTCTGAGAACCTTTGTAGAGACCAGGGATTGTTCACAGGATCTGCATGGTGAATCATCCTAACAGATGAACACTGTCCAAGAAAATCATAATCTGCATGAGAATTGGGGGTGTGGACAGGAAATGGAGAAATCTGCCTCATTTGTTTTAACGTGTAATACTCTTCTAGATCTTGCAGTAACATCTATCAAAATTGAAAGTACTGCCTCCAATTTTGTAAAATGTGTGGGTTTGCTGGTGTTCCCCAGAAGTGCTCCCCAGCTCATCCTCATCTAAAAGGCAATGTCCTGAAATTTCTGAGTTCTCACTTGTGTTTTACTTTATTAGCTGTACTTAACTGTGGTGTATCATTCTTCAAAGGTGTAGTGTTTAAATCACTGCTGTTAGCTATAGAAAACTTTTTATTTCTTTCTTATAAGGATTATTGCTGTTTCCATTGGAGTCTCTAGGTCTCTTCCAGTGGCTTTTCACACTTATGAAGTAGGTGCTCACAGGTTCCAATAAAGTCATCATTTGCATAGCCTGACAAGGAGAGATTAGATTTATCAGCATTTTCTTTAAATGGATGTCCTTCAAGGACAGCCCCCAGGAAGCAGAGGTGAATGCAGTAAAGGTAGTGACATTAATCATCTTCACCATTTGAAATAAGGAAGAATAAATAAATAAACAGCTTAGCATCATGATCGTCTATCAGGGGTTTACTTCAGGTCACATACACATTAAATGTAATCCCAAGGATGTCAGGACCAATGCTATGAATGTTTTTGTTAACGCAGTTTCATGACTGGCAAGGTAGAGCTTTGCCTTAGGCAATGTAATCATGTTATCAATAATAATAGGGTGTATATTGTGGCAGCGCAATCAGTTTGTTCTGAGTGTGAACCTTTCTGTAAGTACAAATGTTAGGGCTTTCATGCTTTGGTTTGGAGCACGTGATGGGAAATGCTGACACAATGACGTCCATGGGTTGTCTCTCTTGTCCTGTGGGCTACTCTGTGGGCAGCTCATACTGAGTGAAAGAAGAACTGGTATCAATACAAGAAGGAATATCATTAAAAGGACACACTGAGGGGTATAATAACCTCACTAAATACTAGAGGAGAAAAATCTATCTCCCACTAAGGAGGATAAGGTTGTGAGGTGTGGGGCTGAGGAACAGGGAGAAGATTATCAGTAGCATGGTTAGCCAAAGGTGCCTGGGGTGAACAAACTGGCATCTCAAGAAGCAACTAGGTTATCAGGGCCAAACTCTTCCACCAGTTTTAAATCTGAGTAGCTAGAGTGCTGTTATTTTGTGGGTGTTCTGGCATGTGGTTGCATATGGGGTTCTGGCAAAGATCTTTCTGTACATTGAGATTTAGCAATTTCAGTACTTGAAATTTGTAGTTACTGCTTACTGCAAAAGGAATAGACAAATTTTTCAAAAGCCTGTTCAAGTGCATAACTTTGCACATGAGAGTAGCCTCAATTTAATACAACTGAAAATGTGGTTGCACACACATTGCCCGAGTAGAAGCATACAACAATTTATAGTGACTGAAAATTGATAATTTTTAAATATTTAAAAGAGTGTCAATATCTTTCAAATAAAGCAATAGTTTGTAAATATTGAGAAAGGCTTTTTAACCATATTGGTCAGAATCTTTATAAAGATTCAGTTCACTGAAATTCTATAATGGGAAATCAGCATCTAATAGAAAAATGATGAAAAATATAGAAATTATCTGAAGCTCAAAATAAGAGTCCATTTCTGTCCTTAACATAGTAAAACAACTTCAAAGTGATAAAATTGTCCGTGAAATAATTCCCACTTTTGTCTTTATTCTGATACATATTAAGAAAAATATTAACAGCTTCTCAATGAATATTTTATGTATTTATCAGTATGAAAGCATCCCGAAGGCTTTCTGGTACAGTTTGTTACTAGTGTCTCTTTGTTCTTTCCAACATCTTTTTAAATAGTCAGAATTTTTAAAAGCATTTTAACTTATAAAAAGCTAATTTGATTTATTGGGGTTATTTTTATTTATTAACCAATTTGCTTCTGGGTTGATTTTCTTAAGTGCTAAGCTTCATAATGGAAATGCTGACACAACTTTAAGTATAGGAGCAAATGCTATTCTAATAATTCAGCTGAATAAATACCAGCCAGCATTTAGTTATTTTCCCAGGAACTGGATAAACAGCCACTTCCTTTTTAGTGTCTCTTTGTAAAGTAAAAGTTCCACAGCCTGGTAATCATCACTATGAAATTTTCTATTAAAAAACCTCCAACCTTTCTTTTGTTTATTCTGCAAGATCTTTGTGGTTCCATATTAGTCATGTTAAAAAAAAAATAAAAAATAATCAAAACAAATACACTGACTTGGCAATGAACGACATTTTGACCTATTTCAAAAAGCACTGTTTCTGAACACTGCGGCTTCTATAGATGAGAACAAGAGAATGAGCTCAGCTGAATAATTCAGATGCTGATCTGTGTTTCAAATGTTCAGAACTTCGAGTACGGAGATTTCATTTTTATTATTGTTTTGGAATTTGCAGTGAAGTTGAGAATGAGTTTACATTACAACAGCCACTCACCTGTGGTGTGTAAGAAAGGCTGAATTGGGTGTTCCCCAAGATATCACCCCACTTTGACAAGGCAATCTGTTGTTTCAAGCTTATCATGGTCTCAGAATTGATGTGGGTTTGGTTTGTAAACTGTATGGATGGACTAAATTAATGTGGCACACGGATTAAATTAATACAACACCATCTGCTTTCATGAACTAAAATTCTTCACAAGGGGTGATAGATAACCTGCTCCTAGTGTGATGCAGTATGACAGTCTGTCTGCAGTTTTATCTGATATATCAAACTATCAGTGGTGTGGTTATTGCGTTATGTCATGTCAAGGCTCATAGGAATGGGTTTACTCTACAAGTTCCTGGGTTTTTTGGTCTTTTGGGGTTTTTTACAAGGTGGGAGGGTTTTTTTAAAAGGTGCTGTCCCCAAAAGTTCTGCTAGTGAAAGGACAGTTTCTCATGGAAATCTTCAAGCCTGAACTTTTTAGGATATATGATGGCTGATCCCGATGTAAGCACCGGCACTCCTGTGTAGATCCACAGATTACTGACAGGTGCTTTTAACTCAGTTTTGTCTGGAAATAAAGAGAACAGTCAAGAAAAAGAGGTTAATCATATAAATCTTCACTGACACAAAGCTTAAGCCTCAAACAGCATAATTTTCCCAAGCTCTGTTAATGCCAGTGGAGCAGATGATCCCCCTGCCAGCACCTCTAGATTGCCCCATCAGCAACTGAGAGAAATGAGCTCTGTGTGGAGCCAAACCTGGTGCAAAACTGTAGTGGAAAAGCAGGCACAAGGCTGGGTCCCTTGCTGATAGAAATATCCATCAGGCTTTGCTCTGTGCCGCCGCTCACAAAAGTTGAATTATTCAGATCACGCAGCCCCTGTTTTGCATGCCGGGCCTTCCCTGTTTCCATTTTGCTAATAGCTACCCCACTGGGTGGATGGCATGACAGCTCCTGAGTTTATACATCCTTAAACTGTACTAATTACTGGCTTTTAAGTAGCTAAGAGTTTTTATAGCGTCTTCATTAGGGTAATAGTAAGTGGGTGGATACGCACATCAATCAAGTGAAATGGTAGATGAATGGCACATGGTATTTCAGTTAATTTGTCCTGTTAATTTCCTTGTGATATTTACAGCTGTTGAAGGCAGCCTCCTCTGTGAGAAAGAAACCAGCTCAGTGCTCCCCTGCTTCCTCCCCCACCAGAGCAGTTACATGCCTTTTGTAGTACGTGTGGAGCTGTCGGAGAAATATACCCTGAATGTTGGCTTGTGGGTATAAGAAAGGGAGGTGCTGGGGAAAGAGGTGGCTGATAAGGGCTGGAAAGCTGGTCAGACGCCTGTGTTCTCAGTACTTTTGTAGCTGAGGCACTGATATTTTGAAATAAAAAAATCATGCAGTCTGTGAGCTCTTAACGTATGTCAAGGAGATAAACCTCAGAGGAGGACATGCTATAAAGGGGCAGTTACAGACTGGCTTTGTCAGAGGTATCTGATCTGATCCTGTTGTGGGTGCTAGCAATTTAAGCAGCTGTTTCATCTTCTTTCTGAAGAGTTTTGATCTGATAATGTGGGCTCTGAGTTGGAAGAAGGGAAAATCATGCAAAGCAGTCAAGCCCTCTTTTGGTGTGCTTCCAGGACTTTTTTAAAGTGGGTGCAATGACCTGTTTGGAAACTTAAAGCAATAGAGGGAAAAACTAAACAGTTGAAAGTTGGGCCAAATATATGCTGCCCTATTCACCTGTATGTGTTTTCCTGGCTTCTCCTGATAACAACTCTGAAAATTAAGAAAAGTGGGGAAGCCCTTGGGAAAGGCTGAGGTGGACTGGTGAGGGCTCTGTCAGCCTCCTGCCAAATGAAGTTGTGAAAGTCCTGCAGAAAGAGAAGAGGAAGAATGATCTCTGGGAATGGACATAGACTCAAGATAAAAATAGCAAACTGAAAGAATTTATTTATTCAGCTGAGCAATGGTAATGTTGGTTGAGAAGGGGAAGACTGCATTCTGTGGAGCGACCCATGTCACAGTAAGGAGCATTGCCCAGGTGATGAAGCAAAAGTGATGAAGCATTTACTTGGCTTGGGGGTTTTGTTTGATTTGACGTATGTATTTTATTGTCATGGATATTCATGCAGGCACCTTTCTAAAACAAGTGGAAGAAGTATGAACTTCTAAACTTGCTGAAGCCAGCAGGACCATTGCTGTCTAAAAGCAGTTCCAAAAAGTGCAACTTCCAGGCTGTCCCAACCTATGCTTCAAAACGTGTGAGTTTATTATACAGTTCAGCTGCCCTAAAGGAAAACACCAACATTTGCAATGCACTCTAAAATAAGGGAGTTTCTGACAGTAAAGTTGAACTGAGCTTTGTTTGCCTTTCTGCTGTTCAGTTCATGAGCTCATCAGTTTGATGCTGCACAGTACCCCTGCGTCTGCCCTCCTGGGCATCTTCCAGGATTCAACCAGGAGTGTGAGCACCTTTGCTTGCCTGGGGAGACCCAGGCTGACACACGCTCAGTCCCACTGCCTATAACAACAAACTTTCAGACACTTCAAATTGATGGGTGAAGAGTAAATCCCACTAGCAAAGAGAGATATTTTTTAGGGTTTTTTAATGGCATGTTGTGTTACTGAGGTTTGCTGTCATAGTTATGCCAGCTGTGGGCATACTTTGTGCTTCTAACAGACATGGTTATATCAGCAAGATACTTAAATAGAGCACATATCTAATTAGTTGTGATTTTCAGCTTTCCCATGATGTGGAGATAGTAGGAGGATCATTGATAATGCTGAGAAAACTATAAGAAGAGCATCTTACTATTCCTGTGAGTGTTTTATCACAATGTCAGTAATGTTATATACTCTGTTTTATGGACTGTGTTTTAAAGTTATATTTCTCACAGGAATGTGTCACTTTGATTACTCTCGACAAGAAATTTTACAGTGCAACCAGATAAACCTCTTCTGATTAAACTTGAAAATTTGCTTTTGAAAACTTTCAACAAATTGGGCTTTGTTTTTTCCCTTTTGCTTCCCTTTTTAATACTGCATACAAAGGAATGGAAAAAGGCTTCTCCGTGTAATGTTTCATTTTAGCCAATTTAACTCATAGCATACATCGTTCTCATAACTGCTTCAACTGTCAGAAGTTAACTATAGCATAAGTGCAGTTTATTTTCTTTTTTTGACTTTTTAAATATCAAAATAGTTTTGACAAACAAAAAGATTTCTAGAAAGAGAGGGAAAAGAAGAAATCAAAACTGGGTGTGTATGGGGAGAAGAGACCCAGGACAGCTTTTTCCCTTTCAAGTCAGCAAAAGCAAATGTTCAGGAACAATTTACAGATATTAAAATAAAAAATTAATACTAGAAAACCCCAGCGAAGCATAAGTAAATGTGTAACTTTAAAATCATTGAGACAGTTGGGTATCCGCTTTCCAGAAGAATATGTTGTGGGCACACCATGTAAATGTTCAGCCATAGATCTCTAGGGCATTGACATTTCTTGAAGGTGTCAAGAGATATTTGGTGATATATTGATACATGCAAGAAGTTCCTACAAACCATAGATAGGTGGTAGGATTCTTTTACATTTGGTCCAAGTGGCCAGTGCATCCCATCAAACTTATTAAGATAAAATCCTTTAATCTGAGAATCCAGAAGCAGTGACCAGCTATTTTTGAGCAGAAGGACAGCATCCAGATCTAAAAGTACAGGCCAAGGAGCCAAATGACCTCAGTCCTGTCATTGACGGAGCGGAGACATGAGCCCAGCTCCCCATGCTTTGGAGACTGCAACTGCTTCTGTACACAGCACGGCATCTGTTTAGTGGTGCGGAGAGGAGCTGCCCAGCAGGGTGCAAGACAAAAGGAAGCAACATCTTTCTGCTCTGCAAGCAAGACAGGGAAATTTAGGTAGGCCGAAGGTAATTTTCCAACTCATTTTTGAGGTGAAATGCTGCCGTCCTCATTTTTTATTTAAAACCAATCTCTTTAAAGCAGAGGGTAGAAAACCCACTGTGTAAGCATGATTCCATTCCAGCTTTACATCGCAGTCTCCTCTGCACTCTGGTTACTGCTTTGATATTATAATGGTGTTATTTCTTGTAACATGGGGCTACTATGGGACTCATTAGTCATAAACCTTACCCTTGGAAAATGTAAAAGTCAACATCAACCATCACTAATAATGTATTTCACCTACTGTTATTGTAAGTATGTGAACACAGTCAGGATCTGCTCAGTGCCTGCTCATGTTGTCCTTTGGAAATATCCTTTTGCAGAGTCCCTTCCTCTGCTAAGTGCAGGGTCCACTGAACGTATTTATTTCACATTTCAAATATTTTTCTACTTATAAAATGAACCAATTGAACCTAGGTCATTGCTTTAGGTTTTTTTTCCTTAGGAGGATATAAAATTTGGGTGTGGACCTGAAGTGAGATATCCATTCCACACTTCATCTCATCCCACCCCACTGTTCCTTCTTGTAAATTTTAAAAATTCCATGTGTTTTGAAGTGCAGGATCTGTTAAATGCAACATATTCTTTTCAGAGATTTGTATATCTAGCAGATTAGCTGGAAAGTAGGCACAACCCTGTATCAGTACTGTTTGGGATGTGTAGCTTGCCAGCTTCTTTGGGAAAAACTCAGCTCTCCCCTCATCACCAAGGTTGTCTAATTCAACTGCAGATGATGCCTTCCCTTATTCCCCACCTCCAAGATAGCTCATTAAAAACCAATTACAACATTACACTGAATGGCCAAGTAAAGCAGCAGTGAGAGACCATGTGCTTCTATATGGGTGGCTTATTGGCTTTCAAACAGATGTAAGAGAAATATAAAAGAATACTGTGTTATACCTCTGAGCTTACCCAGAAAAAGAATCTGACAGGAACAAAAAAAATCCCAACCTTATCCAACCCTGTTAGCAGAAGCACTCAAAGCAGAAGCACTCATTAGCACTGCCTGCAGTTTGGCCATGCTTGTAATCCCATGTGTGATGAAGCAGCTGGCATCAACTCTTGAAAAGGAGCAAGGCAGAAGTCTAGACCTGGCCATGATTAACCTATCCATGGGAAGAGATGACAATAAAATCCAGGGATATTCATATCCAGTTGCTCATGCTCACCTTACATTTTCTTTTAGTTAGTGCAGTAACCGCTGTGGCTAGGGTTGTCCAAATATTTTCACCATGTTGTTGGTGTAATTAAGTAACACAAAAAAACATCAGCCAGTGACTTTCCATGCCAAATTCAGTGAATATGAAAATAATCTACAGTGCCTATGTGCTGCACAACAGAAAGAGGGAAATATATCTTTCAATCACATGTCCTTTTGCTACTAGTCATTTAACTTTGGTTTTCCATGTGTAGATATATACTTTTGAATCTTCTAGATTGAAATAGTTGTGGATAGATTGATTGTGAACTGATTTATGATCCGTATTGCACCAGAGAAGTAATTTTATGCATATAACTTCTTTTACAATTACCTCCACAATGATTTCAAAGGATTTCACTGCTTGTGGGAGGCCGTCAATAAGTGGCACTTGCATATTCATCCATTTCAATCTGAGATCTTTAAAGACATGAGGGAATAGAACAGAGCCACTGGAAATTAATTTTTTCAGCAAGTTTTCTTTTTCATTTTTTTAGGGATAACCATGCTTCAGTGAAAGCTTTTTTAAAGTGATAGTATTCCTAAATTCACAAATGCTGAAAGCTGAAGATTGCCACAGAAATGTAGCAATTCTTTTCAGTATCCTTTGTCATTCAGTTGAATGTGAATCTTGCATCTGGGCTTTTGTAGATATTTCTTTTCTATTAAATATGCGCTATTCCCAAGTGAATTAAACTACTCAGAAATGAGTTTGTTTTTTTACTAGAAGATCAGCTTTCCCAATTTCTTGGGTTATTTAACAGAACTGTGCTTTTAAATTTGCCAGTTTAAAGCTTTCACACCTACAGCAATGAAGTATCTATGGGTCAGTTTCCCACCATCTTTATTTCTCTCCTTTGCACTCAAGAGGCCAAATTCTGCTCCCATCTGACAACAAGCAAGCAGAGAAACAAATATGCTCTCATTCCTGGGTTAGGTGATAACACCCAGTGCCTGCTGCTAGATTGGTTAGATTAGTATCACTGTGATGCAGGAAACAAGCAGATTTCCAGCAAGTTGTTGTAGGAAACAAATGTCCTGGGAGCATTGCACAAGGGATGTCTATGCCACACTGCCATGTGCGCTGTTGAGCCCCCCAAAGAGTTTGGTACGTCACCATGTGGAGTTACTTGCTCAGGTCTCGTTAGCAGTGCAATTGCATGAATGTTCATGGTGCTCAGGCTAGTAATTCCTGCCTTTAAGCCAACTGTACTAACTTTATCACTACCCAGGCATCGCACACATTTGATACACTGCTCCCAGTTCTGCAGTTGCTCTGGCTAGTGGCAAATCAGGTGTCTCTCCACTGCAGTACATTGTACAATGGCATCTTAGCTGTGGGGAGTGATAGTGTGCAGCAAGTGCGGTGTTCCACCCAGTCACGTGTGATAGAAGCCAGTTAAGGCAAACCACCAAGTTTTTTGAGTTCAGATGGGTCCTGCTAGCTTCTTCCATAGGTACTTCTAATTCCCACTCAAACACAGCAAATACTGCCCAGACATTAATTACCTCACATTTGTTTTAATGTGAGAAGAACGCTCTCTTTGAAAAGCCATGATATCCACTCCTCTACATCATTACCCCAGCTCTTAAGGCTAATCGCTAAGAGTGAAGAAAGATTTGGGGGGGACACACATTTGTTCAAATATTGACTGGACGTCACCACAGTTTTGCAGTCTCAACCTATATGTAAACACTAGAATAAGCTGAAAAAAATATACTTTCAAAATTCCTTTTTAATTTGTAATAAATCCATTTTGGAATTTACTAAGGCCAGCGCCAGATGGCCCAGAGCATGTTCTCATTCATATTTCAAAACAGAAAAAACCTTTCTCAGAATCTGCAAGCTATGTCTTTTTCATGGAGATGATTTCTGTTGAGCAAGGAAAACTCAGGTTAATTAGGCCAAATAAGCTGATGTAGTCAGAGGCAGAGACGCAGAGGTTGCAAGTTGGAAATCCATCAAGACACCGTGTCAACCTCTTAACTTGTTTGTTATTTGGTAGGGGAGTTGGCCGCATAATTGTATAGAAATATATTGCTTTTGTTACAATATATGCGCCAATGTAGGTGGTCTTCAGTTAGTAGAGCTACAAAATGCAGACAAGACTACGTGAAGACTACAAGGAAATTATACTATGGTGATGGGGATATTGAAAAGTTCCATCTCAGTAGCTGTAGAATACCCTTGACTATATGAAAATGAACACTGTAAGTGGTTTTGGGGGAACTAGAAGGGAGGTCCGAAACAGAGGAGTCCCTGATGTTCCTTCCCACTTACCCTCCTACCTATAATTCTGTGATTTGAACTCTTGAGAGTCATGGAGAGCTGGACACCAAACTGGGAAGAAGTACTATAGGAAGTGAAATGGAGCAACATGTAGCAAAAAGTGGGACCTTAAGCTGAGACTGACCATCTGAGAGAAAGAAGTGGTAGAACACTAGTATCTGGTACTCATGGGCACATCCCAAGTGTGGGTTTAGCGATGCTTCCGATAGGTGCAGTGGAGGTCTATCCGATGCCAACCAAATCCCTGTGGCTGGGCAGGGTGGGTGTCATGAAGCAGCCCACGTGTGACCTCCATGAGCAGGGTCTGTAGGGACATCTCTGATGAGCTGAGAATTAGTGTCAGTCTGCTGGTCATCTCTTTCAAGGCAATTAGGTAGGTTAAGGATACATTTCCAAAATGTTTTTCCAGTACTGGATATGTGAAGCGTTCTCTCTTTTCCAAAAGGATCAACCCTTTTTTACTTCATTCAGACAGGAAGACCTCTTATGGAGACCCCAAAATACATAGTCCTCCAAAGTGATTATGGCACCTGGCCTTTGCCCCCATGTGATTTGTGCCTGCAGTTTGTAAGGAACAGAAAAGCATCTGAGAAGGAGTGGACATGTTGTGCTTTGTTCCTTGCCTGTGAGCTGCAGAGCCAGTGCCCACCTCTAACATGAGCATCTTGGAAAACAGAATGCTGTATCCTGTTCTGTCTGGTTTTAAGATATTCAGCTGCTAATGGAGAGCAAGTATTCACCTGAAGAATAGGCAGATTCCAGTATCTGGAGAGAAAGAGAGGAAGATTTAAACCTAACCTCTTCAGGTTATTGAGGTCCACCTGCTTAGAGCTTAAGTCACTTCTCCTCGCTATCTGCACTCTGAGAAGTCTCCAGCTCTAGGGTTGTTTTCCTTGAACCTTGGATATTTTATAACCTCTGAAAATAAACAGAGAGATAGACAGCTGGAAAGGTTAGAATTGCCTTAAATCTGCTCAGCAATTCATCTTTACTAGCAGTCAGCATCAGATATTTTTAAGGAAGAAACAAGATTTTCAGCAAGCTCTACAGAGCACCATTATACTGCAAATAGGAATTTTCCCCTAATTTTTGTAAATATGAGGAAACAGACACCTGCATGATTCACAGCTATCATGAGGGGCGAAGTTCAGATGTGGATTTTGATAAATATCATCTTATACAGGCTGGAGGCAGAAGGAGATATTTTCTTTGTGTAAGTTGTTTCTGCCATTATGGAGCACAGCGCTATGGTGTTGTTTTGCTGCCCACCAGCAATCTGTCTGTGTCAGTGTGCATACAGGCATCCATCCCAGGCCTTTTCATAAGCATTTGTCAGGAGGGTTTGGCCGTAGTCAGAGCAAGGATGGATGTCTGCCTCCCACAGCTCTTTGGGTCCTCGCTGCCACCCCCAGTCAGCCTAAGAGCATGCTGGCTCCATCGCCAAATTCCATCACTGACAACGTGTGTCAAATTAAGATCTTCCCCATTTCTGATTGAGTTATCAATCTGCCTTCAGAGAGCGTGACCTGGATTTACCCTTACACTCTGTGCAGGTATCTGGACCATAGAAAATGAAAGTTAATCAGAGAAGGGTCCTAGCCAGTTTCAAGGAATAAACACCATCTAAAGCGGGTTTATGACAGGGCTGGGTAGTTCTTGGAAAAAAAACATCTTCCACCATGGTGCTCTTCGGCTACATTAAGTGCAGTAGTTCCCTTTGTCTGCCTTCATGCGCATCCAAAATGGAGTACTGGCTCTTTAAAATAAGTCCTAAATTATGCCTTCCATTTTGACAGCCAAATGATTGCTCCTTGCTCCTGTCTGCGGAAAGCAGGATGGTGCTGAGTTGAAGCCTTTGGGATGGAACTCAGGAAAGACTCTGGCCACAGACTTCTTTCATAATTTTGGATAAGTCAGCAATTTCTTTGTGCCTCTGTTTAGATGCATGTGGACATGCCTCCTGTTTCTACACATCTGGATCTTCATTTCCATGATGCTCAGCCTTCACCATCTGGAAGGGAAGTGCCTGTGTGCTGTGGAGCACAGTGGACGCCCAGCCTCCGGGGAGTACTGTTGTACCTAGGTAATGCTCCTGTTCACAAAGCAGAGTATTGCACAAAATATTAATAACTTCTCTGTTTTGCCTAGTCTTTTAGCAACCAGTGACTTTGCTTTGTTAGAAAGCACCTAACACAGTCTGGTTCATTCTTAGAGTATCTTGATGTGTCTGTGAGGAACATACTTTTGGGTCCTAACAAAAATACCTTTACCTTCATTTGTTTAGTATTTCAGAGGGAATGTGGCCAGGACACTGGAAATTCTAGGGTTTATATTCAGCCTGACCACAGGCTTGCCAAGTGAAGAGGTGGCTTCATCATGCTGCACCGCTTTCCTGTATTTCTTCACTTGTGTTTGATTAGGTGGTTGCTCCTTGGGGCAGCAACAGATGCTAGAGCACCATGCACACTCAGTTCTCACACCTGGCTGGGTGGCCTGGGGCTGCATTTGCTGCCACTAAAAATAATAGAAGTATCAAGTGAAGGGTACTCCTCCACTCCAGGCTCACTGCTAGACCTCCCTCCCATAGTCAGTAGTACACAAGGGGACACTCATGGACAGCGTGGTTCACACACGTGTGTGCCCACACACTCATGTGAGTGTGCTCTCTCTGTCTGTCTCCATATTTAATGCCTGCTCAGTGCTGATGGAGTCTCTTTTGAAGGAGTGCTCATACTGTGCTCTTGTAATGGGGCAGAAAGGCTAGAATGCGAGAGGGACTGATCTTTGTTTATTTTTCTTTGGCAATTTTGTGGTGAGTGCTGTGGTTGGCAGACTAAGAAGTTCCAGGGAGGGAGAAGTTTAAATATAATTACAAGTCACTGCTTTCTGCAGCCAGCTCTGTAGCTTATATAAGAGACGGAGAGAGCATTTTTCCCATGATGTTAGGGGGCACAGAGGATGCCCCACTTGCTGAAGATTTGTACAGATCTGAGAGGCAGGGAGCCCAGTTCGGGAATTAGAAATAGCCTTTGGGAAGCAGATGCAGAGCTCCTCATGCATTAACAAAGCTAATAGGAAATTATTGTCATCTGCAAGAGAGGGATGTTAGGAGAAGGCCGCTCAAATGTCATAATCTGAAGTGTATATATTTTCAGTAGGCCTGAGGTAGATAACCTTTAATTCTGGGAGGGATGAAAATATTGTGGAAATCTTTTCCCTGTTCCTAGTAACATCTTTCCCGATTTGTTTAAGATCATTCATCTCTCTAAAGTTATCTGTCTTCTCAGCTAGGATAGCAGAGAGGTGCTCAGAGGCACAAACCTCCTTTCTGGCTGCTCTATGTTGACAGTTTCTTTTAGTTTTGCTATTTACACCTCGATGCACATTACAGCACCCTGTGAATGTTTCCATCTCAACCTCACTGCGAAGACCACTTTTGGTGCCTACTCAGATTGAAGAGCTAGTTAATTTGTAAATTTTTTTAAACAAATTGGTAGGGTTTGGAAGCTCCATGAGTGCACAAAGAGCAATAGTGAAGGCATTTATTCATAATTAGGGTTGAGGATGCATTGGAAAGGAAAGTAGGAAGTGCACAGTAAAGAAGGAACTAACAAATTCCAGTACATTAAAGAAAATGCTTGAATTTGGTAGTAGTTTGGCAATGTTGGCCAGCTTGGTGTGTTCAGCCTTCCAGGCATGTAAGCCTCTTCCCAGGAAGTCTGTTATGTTTTAGAAAATGCAGGCAAACTCTCAGGCACAAAAGTTGTTCTTCAGCTTATCCTCAAATCTTTTGTGAGCAAAAGCTTTTCTTCTGTTTTGTTTTATTTGTTTCCCTCAGGTGCATTGGTTTGATTTCCTACAAAGCTTGCCTTACATCTATTCAAGTAAGCCAGTGCCACGTCCAAAGATACTCTTATGGCTCCCCTGTTATTTACTTAATGGTCTTACACACACATGAGGAGAAGATATTCTCTACCTGCAGATAATTTTGTTTTACAAATGTGTTACGATCAATATTTTTTAAATTCTGGCTATGAAGTATTTGGCTCCTGAAGCACAGAGCTGCAAACACTCTAGTGTTAGATAGTCCCAATGTATGTTACTACGGTTGCATTCATGTTTTTTGAAACAACCACAAAATCACATCCGAGTACTAAATGTAGAAGCTGTTTTTCCACTGAGCTGAATTCTTGAAACTCCTGACAACCAACAGTTATTTAGGTTAAATTATAGTAAATGGGGGTGCTCTCCTTTAGGGACTTGAACCTGCTTCGAGTGTCGATTTGGTTATTTGTGTAAGAAAACGCTGGCCTGAGGTTTCATTTCTGTTCAGGCTTCTCTGTTTCACAAGGGAAAAAATGAAGATAAATTAGAAGGGGTCAAAACTCTCTTCTCACATATGCCTGGTAAATCTGAAATAATTTCACACTGCTTTCAGTTCAGATGAGGTAAATCTGGGATCACAACAGTGAAGCTAGCAGGCTGGCTGTAATTCATGCTGCTGCAACAAAGTGCTGAGTGCTACAGAAAAAGCTTCAGGTTTTTGGTGGTTGTTTTGGGCTTTTTTTTTTAACTGAAAACGTGTGTCCTGTGATTTAAAACTCTGATACGTTCATCTCTAGAAACAGCGAGAGAGAGCAGCAGTACCTCCAGATGGGAAGCTGTATTAGAAGTGTGGAGTGTCAATCTGAAAAGAGACACCTGGGTAACTGAAGATACTAATAAATAAGCATCCTGGGCTTTGAGCCTTGTGAGTGCTTGTAAGAGAACAGTGGGAAAGCCTTAAGTGAGGATGTCTTTCTCGTACGCAGCTGACCAAGTGTGTTGCTTACAGTTACCATGTGTCAAGATGTTTCTTGCTCATTAGTTTTACACTGATGGAAAGCAACTTTAAATCACTCTTTAGAGGAATCCACCGTGAGGCATGCCAGCTGTGTGCCAGATGAAGGAGTTGTAAAGTCATGTTGGACAGGCAAGAATATACCAGAGAGAGAGATTTAAAGTCATGAGAAAGATAATTACTTTGCACTCAGAGATTAGCCAAAGGAAAGAAAAGGGAAGAATTATACTCTGCATTTGTTATGAGGTTTCCTGCTCTCTCTCCATCCCACTCACACATGCACACACATGCACACAGCTGAATTTACTGTCACAGTGTCAGGTTAGCCAGGACTGCCAGCATGTGAGAAATCCTTATGGGAAGATTTCTCAGCAAGCACAGACTCACTCCTTTCTGTCTCATTGTATTTGCTTTTACAATGCAAACTGCAGAAGAAGGTGCCCAAAACACGATGCTCTGCTTGTTATGAGGATTTGAAAACATTGCCCCTCTTTCCTGACTATTGCTAAAAGGTAGGACTGGAGCTGAGGCAGGCAGTGGGCAGCATGTCTCTGGAGGTGGTGAGGAAGGCAATGGTGTCTTGTGGCTATTGTCAGAATCGCTCTGGCTCCTTCAGGCCAGAGCCCAGTGTCTTCTGCCTTCCTGGTCCTTCCCACTACTTTGGGTTCTCCTTATCCTCCCATTTAAGTGCTGTTATTCTTTCTTCCAGGCAGAATAATTAATCTTTTAAGGCACCAGCATTGTGCTTGCAGAGGTTTGGGGGCATGTTGGTGATATGGGGAGTTATGAACTGGTGAGCTCAAAAGATTCTCTGGCTCCCAGGAAAGAGCTGATGTGCTGCAAGCCCTGGCCTTGCTGAGCACATCCCGCAGCTTGCATAGCTGGAAGTTTTGGAATTGATCAGATGTTGCTCAGTAAACAGAGAGCCAGCTTGGAGGGCTCTCAGCCTTGGTCACTTGGTCACTGTTTGTATTACGATGGCACCTTTAGGCACTGTCTCAGATGAAAGCTTGACATGAACGCTGTCAAAAGAAACAACATTGCTTTTAATGTCCCAAAGATCTGTTATATGCAAAATCTAATTTTCTTTAAAGTGGCACAGCTACCACAAGTATGTTCACTAGATACATTAGGAAGATGCTATCAATTAAATTTTTCTGCTAAAATAATAGGACTTTTTTTTTTTCTAATGGAAATCTTTTGAGCCCCTTCTGAAAGGCCACCAGCAGATGCCCTGACATTGACACCCTGCTCCTAGAAAGGCAGCAGATGAGATGTAGGGTTTGCACTGCACGTAATCACCCTTGGTGTAATGAAACTCTCCTTTTTGTCATTGATTTGGGTTTGGTTTTTTTAAATCATTCTATCTAAATGGAAGTATCTTTACAAGAAATTTCTTTCTGCCCATTTGTCAGGGCCTTAACCACTGCAGCTGCAAATATCACTGCTGCCTGCAGATAGGAATTACAGCCCTATGAAATCTCTATAACATGACCCTACTACCTGCCCCCCTTTCTCCCTTTTATCTGTCTTTGTGCATGGATGGACCTTTTGGAAAGTTATAATTTGGATGTGAAACAATTACCCTAAAACAGTTAGCCAGAGCAGAGTGGACACACAAATTTATCTTCTCTCTATCTCTTTTGGTGAAGAACATCTATCTTCCATGACCTCTTGATTACTGAAGCCTTCAAAATATATTCTTTGGTCTGTGACACTGTGCTCAGTGCAGGGCTGAGCATTAAATATCACCCTCTGTGATTAATTGGAAGTTAATTAAATCTATCACTGAAACAATGAGAAGGCAATGATCTATGTAATCATTGAAATAGTAAATGAAATGATGTAAAGGCCCTTCATTTCACTTATTGACAGTGATGGAGGGGTGCCTGAGCCCTGCTGCTCAGCTGTGGCTTTTTGCCTGACCACACAAGCCTGCTTAGGCAAACACAAACTTTCCAATGAACCAAGTGCAAAGCAGAGCTAATGGTTGTCTACTAGATGCTCCATTTCCTTTTCCTTTGCCACCTTCAGATGCTGTTCAAAAGGGCTCTAAGGTAACTCTGATATTTTGGGTGTGCCATGCAAGCAGTGTATCTGAAATGGCAATCCCAAGGAACAAAGCCTTTCAGTACAGTGCATGGATTATCTTGCTATGTTCAGCATGAATGAAAATGTTGCTGCTGTGATTGTTTGGTAAGCAATAACATTACGTTTATTATTTTACATTTTAAAAGTACTTCTTACGTGAATCTATAATTTTTCCATAGCTCTGATGCTGTTCATCCCATCCTGGCAAGAAATGTCGAGTACATGATGTTTTTCTTCTTGTTTCTTACTGATTGTTAAAACAGTTCAAGCAATGAAGTATCCTAGAATACATGAAAATACAGCTGGAAAGGATGCCATGTATTGTAGCCAGTACCCAAGCAATCTTTCTAGGTGTATTTTTGGGAAGAATGAAGATATTATTGACTTCTCTCTTAAATGACTTTGCAATTGATTTTCCTTTTTTATGCTACTCCATAGCATGAAAATATTACTTGTTTTATAATAGGGGATTCTTTTATATTAATTTCAAATTTCAGATGTGTGATGATCACACTAGGTATTACTCTCAGATGCCACTCTTAGTAAACCCTCTCTCACTCTGGAAACAAAAGAACAACAACCCTGAAGGAAAGGTCAGGAACTTGTCCACTCTCTTTTCTCTCTTCCCACCTTGCGTTTTTACTCAGGCTGTCCCTGGGCACATGTACACCTCTGAAAGGACACAAGTCTCTGTGTTCCCTTTTGACAGGATGGGGTCAGTTCTTTGCCTTGGCTCCACGGGCCGTCAAAGTGCACCCAAAAGCTCCAAAGACTTGTAAAATTAAAGAGGTTTCCCTTATCTTGCCTGTTGGTTCAGTTGTAATGCACTTTCTAGCCAGGAGACGTTATCACTTCTCAATGTACTACTCACTCTTTCATGTCTGCCTTTCTGATCCAGATGTCTAGCTCCACTATTCCAGTAGCAGACATGGTTCTCTTGTCAGCTGTAAGCGGAGTAACCCTTGGATTCACAATGACAGTATTTAGTCTTTCAAAAGCAGAAAGCAGCTCCCCACAGAGGACCAGATCCATTAAGCCGTGTATGAAAACATGCATGTATGTAAAACAGCACAGAGAAATCATCTGCTATCCAGAGAGCTTGCAAGCAAAGTAGTGTAAGCTTCTCATCTCCCCAGGAGTAGCTTAAGTCTCATGTCTTTCAGGGGTAGAATATTTTACTCTCTCCAGTAATGTTTTACACTGAAAAAGAAACCCCAACACAAACCAGTGGCAATGCATGCAATGAGGGGTGAAAAGGCTTTTCGAAAGACCCATGATTCCTTCAGGAAGGAAATCATATCATAATTTTTTTTTTCTCGCCCTCCTGACTCTGCATCTTCCAGTTTCTGTGTTCTTTTCTTACAGATAACCAGAGGTGATGTCCAATTTGTTTAATTAAATGAAAACTAAACCTGCTACTAAGCAATAGTTACTGACTAAGCAGGAGGGAACTGTTATTTATCATGAGAGCTGTAAGAGAGCCCTTTCTATGTGGCCTCCTCGCTAACAGCAATAAATTAGTAACCTCACAGTATCCTGATAACTGAATGAGGTTCCAGGCACCTGCTCAAACCACTGTGGTCAGGAGATAGTTTTTCTGTGTTTTGTCTCTGTCTGTCTTTAAGCAATAGAGGAATTATTTCTGAGATGGTCAAAGGAGATTGTCTGTGTTCCAGGAATATTTGAAATACTTGGTCCTCACTGGAGAAAATCATGTCCTTCTTTTTCCTCTGTAACTGATTAAGGAGTGTGAGATCTGGGTTTTACACTGTGAATTAGATTTGCTAAGAACCTGTCAGCTTGTTTGACGTAGGAATCTGAAAGACATCATTCTGTGGGAAGCTGCATTTCCTGTCCCAGGTGAGCTCACCTGTAAGGCACCTGCCATCCAAAAAGGCAGCTGGAGACTCTGTGGGTGAGATGGGCACCAGTGGACTGTCTGAGCTGGCATGCTGTCCTGGGTTCAACCAGACACTGAAACAGGCAGTGACTCAAAATCAGACCCAGCACAGCCAGAAGACAGTGCTAGCTTTGCTTTTCTGTCACAGCTGCACCTCGATCTCCAATTTAAAGCTTCTGGGGGAAACAAACCCAAATTCCTGGGTGAAGAATGGTTCAGATCACGTTTAATATTCAAGGTCAAGTTCCTACCATTTATTATTTATTGAGCTCTGTGAGCTTGCTCAGCAGCGCACAATACATAAAGACACAGACTCTATCATAATGGATTTGCAGTCTAAATTTCACAGTGTAAGATAGATATTGGTACATATTATACCTAGTGGTTAGGTCACAGTCCGGTCTCAGAACAACGCAGAGATTTTTTTAAAAGCTTCTTCCATTAGTAGTCCATTAGAGTCGCATAAACTTTTTAGATTTGAACAATTAATCCCCCTAAAAATATTCAAATGGATACAGCGAATATTTTAAATACATTTAGTACATGTGGAAAATGCTGACCTGACATAACTATGTATCTGTGTCCTCCTAGCCACAGAACAGTAACAGCAGAGTCTAAAGAAGTGGTTTCACATTCTCTGTAGTAGTGCAATCAGTTTAAAACCATTGCCACACACCATTCCCAGTGCCAGCTTCAGTATGATGTCAGAGCCAGGGTAAGTGGTTAGGACAAGAGGCTCATGCCACAGAGCACATAGGTTTTGCAGGGCTCCATTCTGTGCTTGCCTCACAGGCATGTATTTCCAGAAGAAATCTGTAATGTCGCAGGTTAATCCCTGTTTTCACGGGGGGACCCCAGAGGTAACAATCTCCCAGCCTCTAAATCTGACTGCCTCCATGGAAAGCAATGGAAATACAGCAGTGTGGTGCAGTGAAGGATGCTGTGCTTGCAGCTGTATGGAGCCACTATTTTGATAGCATGAGGAAGCAAAGAGAAGCTCATTTTAGCAAAGCAGATGCCATCAGCGAGTCCAGGAGGCCACAAACAGGAAAAGGTCCTGGAGAGCATTTTCTTATGGCAGCTCTTACAAGAGAAACCTGCCATGAGACTTTATTGAAGAGTAAAATGAAGAAACCCAGGTGGGCATGGAAAAGAAATAATCATCTGCAAAATGAGAAAACAGGGAGAGAACGCTTTTGAAATCACAGTATAAGTGGTTATGCTACCAGATGTGGTTTATCTGTATGGGAAACAGTCAGAATAGCCCCTGTCATCATGCAATGATGCAGTGCATGTGCAGCCTCAGGGAGCTCCCTCCATGTATCCATTCACAGGGTAGCAGACATGAATGCTTTGTTGTATAGTTATTTCTCTGGGTAAACAGACTATTATTTGATTTTTGGCTCTGAGAGCAAACTTTTGCCTACTTCTTTTGCCATTAGAGTTTGTTAGAGCTGTGTGAAAGGGAAGCAAGTGCTCTGTGCAAGTCTGCATCTGAGGGATAGGTATGTGCTAGTGAAGCTGTGGTCTATTCTACCTTTTTCACCTCCTACAGTGCCCTGAAGATTGTCCATAGAAGCTGTTCCTACTAAGACAGAACCTAAACCACAATGGGGAAACTTGGCTTTTCCTAATTTGCACTTTGCACTTTTTGAACAGCAGATTACTTCTTAATCTCTCCCCGATCCTTCTGCTTGCAGAATTCCCTCTGTGCTGATTCAAGAAACCAGTGCAATTAGGGACATTGCTGGTAAGCTCGCGGAATAGACGCATGGAGGCTGAGGATGGAATAAATGCTGAAGTTGTCACTTCTACTCTACAAGGAGCTTGAACATAATTTCTCAGTACTATTTTTTTCCAGTGGGTTAGCTTTGTAACGACTTTATAGTGGAACATTGAGTACATACCCTTCATATTTACTTTGACTCGAGGTATGGGTTTGGTAGGACCTGTGTTTTCCTTCTCAATCAGAACCATGTTCTGTTCTCCACACTATTCGGCTGCATTTTTTGACCCTGGCAACGTGTCAAAAGAGGTTTCAGTGGGGCTTGAGTTTATGGTTAAAAACAAGTCTCTCAGAGCCTTTCATAAATATGAGTGACATTTAGGGAATCCTACAAGTGTCTCTTGGGATACTACCAGGACATCACATGGAAATTTGGAACTCCTCTACTAAAACTGGGAGAGAGCTGATTACTTTAACACAGCAACAGACACGGGCAGATATTTCTTAACACATAAGATAAATAGGAGAAAATACTAAAATCCAGTTGTGTGTTCAGTGGTATTTCTGTCCAAAGCTGTGTGCCCGCAGCTCATCTTCTCAGTTATATACCACATGAGAGAATGACTTTTTCTCCTATAGGTTTTTCTGTGTGTTTGAAGGGTTTTTTGTGTAGCGAGCAACTCCATGGGGATGTTTCCCACCTCACTAGCAGTGGGAGCAACCACAACTGCTAGGGAACATCTTAGCAGCAGTACTGTTCCCTTGACAACAAAACACTATGGCGAGCACTTACCACAGTTAAGCTGGTTCAGTAGAAGAAACTTGAAACATTTAAGGAAGAGACAAGAAAGCAGAACATGATTTTGCCTTTTACTGCTCCTCTGCTGCCTGGAAATGTTTTGTCAGTTTTTCTGAGGATATATCCATCACCAGCCCGGTGGATCTGCTGAATACTTTGTGGGCTTAAAAAAAAAAGACCTCATGATTCCCATAGGCCTTCCAACCTTTTCTTGTTCTAATTTCAAAGGCCCTTTTGAGTGGGAAACAAAAGGTTAATTTTCTCCAGCTTGCCCAGGCTGACTTAATGTAACAGAAGGCAGCAAATTGTATTGATTTAGTGACATGCAACTGTCCAGAAAGAGCTATTTATACATTATTCAGGACAAACACTGTCATAATGGACAAACAGCAGCAGCATCTGGGATGTTAATGTCTACAAATAAGATTATTCTTTGAAAGGATTAGGACGAAGCATTTTGTGTAATTAGATTTCTCAGTTTCAGGAATGAATTGCCTTTTAGCAGTAAAAGCTGTCACTGGGGGAGCCATTAGCTCCTTATAACTGAATTAAATGCATAATTAGTGACATGATCGCATTAGGATTTGTTTCATTTTTAACTAATCCGGGGTGCGGGGGGGTGGTCTTTCCAGGTCTCCACAGCCCACCTCAGCAGGGACCGGCCTCAGCTGGCGTGCTGGAGCCGGTAAAAGTCAGGCGCGTGTGAACGGGAGCCGGGTCCTCGCCACGGTGCTCGTGGGGCTATTCATCACTGGGTGGTGGGTGACAGTGACTGATGGGCTCTGCCCGGGCCTGGCACTTTACCAGTGCAAGAATCATATGAGCCAGGGAGCAGAATGACAGCTGGAGCGCCGTGTCAAGTGGTGTAGAGACCAGAGCTATTAATAATCTGTGCCACATGATCTGTGCCACCAGAAAACAATGATTTAGACATTGGTTAGAATAAAGATTTCACATTTAGTACGGGGGGACTAGCCTAGCACCAGAAGAATAAATCGCTATTCAATCAGCATGTATGAAAATAAGGCAATGAATACATTAAGGGTTAGCAAAAAGGAGGGGAGTGCCTAAGCCCCAGTCCAGGATGAATACTATTAATCAGTATTTCCTCAGGCTTCAGTGAAGCTTGCGAGTGATGGCATTAAGTGGTACTGGAAGAGCCACTCCTAAGTTCTCTGGCCGATTGCAAGTAGAAACAGCAAGGAAATCACATAGGTCCCAAAATTTAGCATCCCATCCTCCGGGTCCTGATAAGCCCTCACACATGCTGCTACTGTGCCCAGTCATGCTCTTTCAATTTCAAAAAAGAACAACAGACACCTTTTTCCAAGGAAGCCCTTCCTGCATCCATTCTCTTGGAGAAACTGCCTGAGGGAACTTGGGCTGTTTAGCCTGGAGAAAAAGTGGCTCGTGGGAAGACCTTATTGCTCTCTAGAACTACCTGAAAGGAGATTGTAATGAGGTGGATTTTGATCCCTTCTCCCAATAACAAGTGATAAGACAACAGGAAATGCCATCAAGCTGCGCCAGAGATTTAGACTGGATATTAGCAAGAAACTCTTCGTGGAAAGGGTTGTGAAGCATTGGAACAGGCTGGCCAGGGAAGTGGCTGAGTCACCATCCCAGGAGTTATTTAAAAGAAGTGTACATGTGGTTAGAGCTGGGTTAACAGTTGGACTTGATGATCTTAAAGGTCTTTTCCAACCTAAATGATTCTATGATTGTAGACCTTCCTGGTACAACTACATTTTTTTCCAGCCTCTACTATGTCAAAGGGAAAAAAATGTGCACCAGCACATTCTGGTCCCAACAACCTTGTGGACCTGGGAGGGCCTGTGACTCACTCTCCAGCAATGGTGCACAGGGCAAATTTGTTCTTAGCCTCTCCACAGCATGTAGCATAAGGGTCAGCCATGAAAGTGGGGAGGCTTGGCAGGTTTGCAGCCACCAGATGTTTGTTTCTGTAGCTCTGCTTCAGTGGCTTTTGTAATAGTTCAAACTGTAGTATAAATCAGTCTCTGAATGGCATTTCTGGTGGTTTTGTCCTCAGTTCTGGCTCTCTGTCACTTAAGTACCAGTAGCAAGGCTGTCTTACCCATTGTACTTTTTAACTGTGCTCTTTGATGTTTACATGCTTCCTCCAAATACTAGGTTTTGCCAGGATAATCCAGATATTCCTCGTTACTTGATGGTCATCATATGGATAGCTTAGATTGGCAGAGTGCGGATCGGAGTCAAATTCCTGGAGAAGTTCTGATGCAGGTACCATCTGAAATGTTGGTGCTCCTTTCAGAGAGATGTGTTTTCACAATCTAACTTTAGTTGTATGTGGAATCATTCTGATTCAGCTCAGGTAATCATCATCTGAATGCCTATGTCACATTATGAGTTGTGTTATCACTAGTGTCTGAGAAGGTCTTACTGAGGACCAGGTTTCATCTATCCCAGGTGCTGAAAAAAGATGGTCCCTGCTGCAAGGAACACAACATCTTATTCCTCGACATACCTTACTGTTTGTCAGGGAGTGTCATTTTAGGGGTGTAATGTACATATGAAAATGGTGGGTTGTAGCCAAGACTCAGTTTCTCAATATGAAAATGGGAAGTCAGAGTAAGCCTCAGAGTGCAAAGTATGGAGGAGCAGCAGAGGAGGACTTCGGAAGGCCATCAGGTGAAGGGACATCTCAGATGCTCCTCCTCACCACTTTCAGCTGTCACCAAGGGCCTTTCAGTGTCCCCAGTACTTTGGCTTCTCCTTCTCTTTCCTTTTTCTCTTTAATTTTCTTGCAACTGCTTTCACCAGCCCTGAATCAAGGCTTAAGTGAGTGATAATAACTCATCCTTTGTGGGGTAATTTTTTTGCTGTTTGTGTTTTGTACAATTATAAATTTTATAATCTAAGCTCTCACAGCCAGAGCTTAATATATTTGACTTTATTGCTTTTCGTTTTATGGAAATAAATTACTGCTCACATTCTGACATTTAAATTAAAGGATCTGCACTAAATCTTGTGTGCCACAATAAGAAATTAAGGGAGCATTACTTGCTAAACAAGCAGAGCTGGAAGCTCCAGTCTGTCAAGCATTCTGTCCATTTAAACCAGTTTACAAAGAGAACAACATGTTCAGTTCATTCTGCACTTCAACACCAGTCAGCAGACGTTACTACCCAAGGCAGGCTGGGCCCTGGATGTCTAAGGAGATGGCATTCACAACCCAGAGGAGGTCAACTGAGGAGGTTTGTTGTGTCCTAGGATGTGCATGTGCCACACTGATAGCTGAAGGGCTTTATTTCCCACTTGCTTGTGAACAGGTTCATGATCAGGAATACTCTCAAAAACCATATGCAGAATGACATGACAGGGGGTCCCTGCTTGGCTCTGCAGTTCTAAGCCTTACACAAGCAGAGACCAAAGTAACACAAAGTTGGTTTAGAAATTGCAAGCTTTTCAGAAATCACAAATTAGGAAATGCAGAAGGGGCCTTTCGGGTTCTAAACTCTTCCTATGCATGGAGGTGGTGATTTCAAGCTTCTCAGTGCTGCATGAAGGACTGAGATGTTCTTCCATGGAAAACCTGAGGCATTTGCACAGCCCAGCCTCTGCTGGAGTATTTCATTAACTATTTTATGAAACTCACAGTAAAATGTTTAGTGCTGGCAGGACTGCAGCTCCAGTGACATTAAACGGCACTTTCCTTTCTTTCTTTTTTTTTTTGACTCCCATTATTCATTTTAACCTTCTGTACGCTGTTATTTGCACCAGCCAGTGCCTTCTTTACCTAAACAAGAACAGCAATTTTAGCCAGCTTGTTCCCAAAAGCGGGCTTCACTGCCTACAGGCCAGTTCCAGCTGTTGTAGAGAAATATTGGAAGGAGTAGTGCCATCATGAAAGCTCTCCGGACCAGCTTTTTCTCTGCACCCGCCTACCCTAAAGCACCTTTTCTGTGTTAGATGCCTGAATACTGTGTGAAGTTTCAACCCAAGAAGATTGTACATTTCTAAGGGAAAGATGAGTAAAAAATACATTTTATGCAGTTACTAGAAAATCAGATTTCATTGCGGTATCTGTCCTTCCTGGGCTTGAGGCCAAGACTAAATGCAAAATAAACTAAGAGCACAGCAACCTGGGTACGATTGCCCTTCAGTTAGTTCAGTAGCTGAAATCAACAGGGAACTGTACTTTGAATGTATATAGGGCTAAAACTGGACAATTTTAATAGCTGGAAAAAGCAAGCAGAAATATTTGAAAAAATTAAAAAGTGAGTTTTCTTCATCTGAATCTCCCAGTGCCCATTTCCTATGTATGAAATGAGTGCACAAAAAATACCGCTTTTCGTGAGGACTTCACGGAAGTGAATGCAGCAATGCTTGTGAAGGGCTGAGGTAGTGATGATGGTTAAAGGTTGTATCAGAATTCATCTGTGCAGCTTTAAAACCAAAATTTCCTCTCTCAGGAATGACAGACTTTGCAGCCCCTACGTTTGTCTGCATTATGTAATAAATTGTACTACTACTTGGTATAAAACAAGCAGTGCAATGTCCTTAGAGTCTGATGCCAAGCAACCGCTATAATTTCAGAATCCCAGGGGAAAGCAGGCCTTTGGGTTACACAAGACAACACAATTAAACATGCTCTGAAGTGTTCCCAGACACAGAGGCCATTGGTGAGGAACGGCTCGCAGATTTGCTTGTAAATCCTCTTAGCTTCCGGGGCAGGGTGAAGCACGTACATTGCTTTTTGTGAGCGATCCCAGGTGCAGGTGTGCGCTCTCTGAATTGCACCTGGGCATCTTTTAAGAAGGTGCAGGTTGGCATGGACCAAAACAGTGTCAGGGAAAGCTGTAGCTGTTTTCTGGGGCAGACAACTGCATTCACATGCCCAGAACTGTGTCCTCTCACTGCTTAATGCACTCATCTTGATGTAACCTTGATGTCTAATTGGACCAGGTCCTCGTAGTCTGGCCAGGCAGTCATCCTTTGGCTTCATTTCTTTGGTTGATTTGGTTAGTAGAATGTTATTGTCTGAAAAGTCCTTTTGTGAGCTTATGTGGCTTCTGTTGATGCAAATTAGTGGCACAGTTAGGACAAAATGTAAAATAGCCATTAAAAGCTTAAAAGTTGTACCTGGACCCGAGATACAGTGTCAGGTAATGAGCACCACCAAATGACTTTGATATACTCTCACAAGCATATGAGTAGTTTATGTTTACACATTTCAAGTAATGGCATGTAGCTACAGGTACTCAGCTGACCTCCTTGGTTTTACCCCACAGCGAATTCTGACCTTTTGAAATTGTTTGATCTTCTCTTCCTTTCTCAGGGGGAAAGAGAAACGCAATATGCCTTAATATGAATACCTGTCACTGGAACAAAAGTGTGCCTGGAATGACACCTTTCCCTCCCTAGTACAGAGATCTGAAGAAGACTTTGCTGAACTGCTTGCCTCTCCTTCCCCATCCACCCCAGCTGCTTGAGCACGACCTTGGTCAACTGCATCCCATCGGACTGCCTTGGCCGCTGGAGGGCATCAGAAAGAAACGCAACATCCAAGCTAACAGTGACCCTGGGCTGTCTGTGTCTGTGCAGGGCCGAAGGCAGGAGGGCCTGCGGGGTGCGGAGGGTCTGCGGGAGGGCTCGGACCCTGCTGCTCTATAGCTGCCCAAGAGGGAAACAGGGCATTGTTTCACATCCATCCAACTGCATTATCATCTCATGGAGGAGTACATATTCCAAATCAAATTCGCAACATAAATGGAATTTAGGGGGGTAATTGTCTGGTTTCTAAACCAAAAAGACAGGAAAAAGTGATGAAAATTTGTGTTTACTTTCAAATGTCAATGCACTTAACAGTAATGATGTCTAAAATCTGAGTTAGAATCAAAAAGGCCGTGTGTTTCCTCTCCAACCATATGCTTTTGAGCGTTTAGAAAAAGCGTTTGTTATGAGTTTCTCCTTCGACCATATCTGTAAGTGGAAGCAAATTTCTATGCCTATGAAACCTATGATTCCTCAAGTTCTGACTGGCTGGGGCAGACCCAAACCACTTCCCTCCCACTGCAGTAGCTAAAAATCAATAGCCAGAGCACAGCCCTTGAATCTGGCATCTCTGTGGTCAGTGACCAGCCCACATCCCCCAGCAGCAGTGGCTGCAGCCAGCCCTGCATCGAGGGTTTGGAGTGCACCCAGGGCCTCCACAACAGTGCAAAGCCAATGCACTGAGAGTGGCATTAGGTGTCAGTGGTGATAATCCCTCACCCCTGTGAAAAGGAGAGGATGGAGGGAGGGGTTGGGGACTTTGTGACTTTCCTATGCCAGTATGCAATAATTTTTCTTTCCAAGACTAAAGCAGGTACTTTTTTTTATTATGAATAAAAAGTCTATTTTCAGTAATTGATGCTGTGTTGAAAATAATAGAAAGTTGGAGCATGTTACAACTTTTCTTCAGAGCAAGTGGTCTAGATCTAATCCCCTCTGTTTCATCTGAAAAAACCCCACTTACGTACCCGAACATAAGAGTAAATTAGGCAGTGCCTATGAATACTAATGCTGCATGAACCTTGCTTTAAGCCTCTAAAAATGAATAGTACCAAGACAACTAAACGGGAAGAGGCAAATTCAGAAAGCATTAGCATTGTCCTTAGGTGCTCTGAAGAAAAATATTTAACTTTGCACCAAAAATATTAAAATAAGAGGCTTTGCAAGGTGGAAAGTAACTAGAAAAACCTTTGTGTCTGTTGCTAGTTCAAGACCAAAGTTTTTTATGACAGAAAGTAGGTATCAAAGGTGCAACTGCATGTGCAACTGTGTTTGGAGGTTACTATTTTATGCTGCTTAACCCAATCCAACCAGAGAAAAATTTGTTTTTTTTCAAAAGAAAAGTAGAAACGGGAAGAGTAAACTTTCTATATACTGAGCTCTGCTTTTGTGGGGGTTTTTGCAGATCTCGTGTGGGTGGGCTGAGTAGTCATACAGCAATCCAGTACATATGGGAAACAAGATCTCACCTCCCTCTTTTCAAAACAGATCTGGAGGTAGAGGAGAGACTGGGATAGGGGCCTAAGGCAGAAAGACACTGATTTAGTCATGGAAACATTGTGCTACCTCCAGCCCCTGAAAGTAATGATACCTGTTTATCCTCTGGTGGGCTGCTTAGGTAGAAACAGGGTGATGTTTTTGTTCCCAATGTGAATCATGACTACAAAGAGGTTTCAGAGCAAATAAGGGCGTAAAACAGCATAGGAAATTCTGCTGACCCACGCTCCTGAGAGGAAGAATAGCTAGAAATAGTCTTTCTTAGAATATATGCTAAGAATATGTGAGCATATAGAATCCATATGCTTACCAAGAATGACTGTCAATGTATTTTAAGTAGAGAAAGGATATAGAAGGCAGAGGAGAGTGGGAGCACAGAGAAGTCATGTTCCTTTCTGAAATCTCTTAGCAAGTCAACAGGACAGGGAGGAGTTAAAGGTGGATGTTGCATTTGATGTTGCACACCTGCCTTGCACTGCTCTGCGACTGCACTGTGTACACCATAACATGGGCCAGGAACTGGGTCTGTCCAGAACACAGCTGCACTGCTTTGAGACCAAGTGAGACTATATCCAGCCCATGTGGGTGTCTCTTTATCCTTTCCTTGAGTTGTTTGAGATTCAGGGCTATCATGGTTGTCATGATCTAGCATGAGGGGAGGCGACAGTCCCATTGCCACTCAGACCTGATGCAGTGTATATTTCCCTTCCATTTCCTTCTCTTACCTTCTCCCCATGCTTTGTGTTCCTTGCATGATCCACGTTGTTATAAGCTTGCCATTTTGAATAGGGTCATGCAAAAAATTTTCCCATCTTGGACGCTGGTAAGTGTATCACCAAACACTTTGTGGTTCAACAGAGAGCAGTTTCTCCTGTGAAAGATGGGCGGGGAGGGCTGCCATTATCAAAGGCTGCTTATGGGCAGGGAGAAAGGCACGCTGGCTGTTCAAGCAGCCAGCTTCCTGCGCTGCCTGCCCACACCAGGCACAGGTCAGGATTTTGCAATTAGTGCCATTTCTCACATTGCAAGGAGAAGCTGTACCTGCTGCCACTTGCTGATTTACTTAGGGCTGTAACCCTGCTGTGGAAACGTCCTCAGAGAAGCATCCTCTGGCACTGGCCTTCTCACAGTGAGTATTTTCTTACCCAGTCTGGAAACAAGTATCCAGTGAGTGAGAGAGGCTTTCACCTCCTCTGGACTAGTCCAGCACACACCCGCCACGCTTACTTTCTGGGGTCTGCCAATCCTGTACGTGGTGTTTGGTGTCTATGTGCTTATGTGACTATGGAAAAATCAACTTCACCAGTCCTCTTAGCTGGATGTCATCGTTAACTGAGGAGAATGGCAGCATCTCTGTTACAGCAGAGGAGAATTGCACATCACTGAGGTCAGGAGCCATGTGAGTCGAATTTCAATGATCTCTAGTAAATGCCAAAACAGATGAAGAAGCCCATCCAGAAAACTGTAGTGTAAGCAGCTGGGTTTTCAAATGTACTGTAGGAAAGGAGGAAAAGAACAAATGCGTGTAGGAGCGCAGAGTTGTGACAATGTAAGCTGCGACGTTTCATGCTCTGTTGGTACCTATGACATGAAGCATCCTTACTGGCAGGGTTTATTACCAGTGCCTGATTGCCCAGACTGAGAAAATCTGTCCTTAGAAGGAAAAGAGAAAAGAGGTCTCTTTTTCTCTCTCCTTCCCCAGGGCTCCACAAATAAGTCTAACATGATCAGACCACTGCCAATAAAACCAGTCCTCGTAGATACGCTGGCTTGCCTGTCTTAAACCGCCCCTGAGACACTTAACCTGCTGGATTGCCTTTCTGCAGACACCTGCCTGAGCAGCAGACTAAACAAACAGGGATTCTCAACTGCACAAAACTTGGCCCCTTTCAGCAGGGCTCCCATCTGTTAAAAAGCCATTGTCTGAGCAAGTGTTCAGCTAGCTGGGGAGGCAACGCTCTTGCATATTGAGCTGCCCCTGTCCCCCATAAAAGTCCTCTTTAGCATTTTCTTTTCTCCCCTGTTTCCATCGCCTGATTTATTCATTGGTTTCACCTCTTCTCCCCTCCCCCTGTGGTTCATAAGGAGGGCCTCGTTGTCTTCTGTACCTCGGGGGTCATGTCTTTTCAGTCACTGGGACAATACCCGCTGCTGGCATCTGCTTCCAGATCCAATCAGCCATATTGTGATCACATCCTGCCAGAGAATTGTTCCTTCTTTTGCTCGGCTTTGTTGCCAATTTCATGCCATGTATTGCTCCATGTTTTGTGCTTCATGAAGCTGTCACTGGCATAAAAGTGGCCTAACCAGGGTCGTAGTAAAAGGGGTGGGAATGAAACATCCACCAAAATGTTGAGCAGGCCACCCACCAGCCACACGCACGCACAAACACGCAGGCAGGCATGCAGGCATGCAGACATACAGAAACACACACGGCATCCCACAGTGCTTAATTGGCGTCCCGCTGGGCTGCTTTATGCTGGGCTGAAGAGGCACAAACTTCGACAGGGAGCTGTGGCATTTTTATCCCTAGTAAAGATCAAAAGCAGAAAATTTTCTTGGCATTTCTGAAGGATCTTCACTCCCTTATATCACAGAAGCATTACTTAGCCCTGAGCGTGAGAGGTGAAACTGGTTACTCGGACAATTGCACGTGAGTCTGAGTTGCTAGTGGGTGTCAGAGGGGAAAAAGTACAGGTTAAAAAGAAACCTCATAGGAAAATTGCATCAGTGACACCTGTCACTGCAGCCTCTTGGTTCCCATTCTGAAATCCCTTCCAGAAGTTACACCAAGGTCTACTGTGAATCCTGAACATCCTCTTCGATCTGAACTTAGGTGTAGTTTACTGGAGACTGAGCTTTATGCTGCTTTTAATGTCCATAAGGCAGAGGGACAAGCCCAAATCACTGTGCAGAAAAAGTTGGGCCACCTCTGTGAAAACAGAAGTATGCTTGGCTGATGGCAGAGAATTTGGCCCAGTATTCCCTATAGCAGAATTATTGCTTTCCTTGCAAAGTACCTTGAAGTCGAATAGGAGTGAATTGCATGTTTGTTTAGACATAGGAAAATGGAGAGAAAAAACGTCTTTGGTTTGTTCATGGGTTTTGGTTTTGGGTTTGGTTTTTTTAATGTTCATTTGTTGTGGGTGTTTTTTGCGATGTGACAGACTCATCTGGTGATCTCCTGTGTTCCCCCAGCCTCCATTTGCTGAGTGCTGGGAAGGTTTCTCATGGTTTATTTCCTGCCTGTTAGAGCAGCCTGTAAACCTTCGGGAAAGGGCTCATCCCTCACAGAATACAAAGTAAGTCCAAGCAGGGTCAGGGGACTTTTTGCCTCTCCTTCTGAGGGGAACTGATTCCCTGTTTCCTTTCTTTTGGCTCGCTGCTGTCACTTGCATTCACACTGGGTACCACCTTCCCATGCTAATAACCCAATGGCAATCAATAGAGCTGTTCATGGAAGGCAGAGAAAGGAGAGGGATACACTCACCCCCCTCTCACTTTATGCCACCATGCTTGACAAGCGGGCTGGGGAGAAGGGACGGAGCCATGCTTCCCAGGAGGAGATGCCAGGCATCAGGCAGCTTCCTGCATGAAACCAGTACAAATTCCTCTCTCTGTGCCCAAAACTTAGTCCTTCTCAGAGAGTTTGGTTCTCTTGGCCCAGTTTATAAGGGCAGTAATTCCACTGAGGCTACCCTCGGTTCTCCTCAGAGGAGGAACACCTCATGTGAAGATTTTTGTAGACAATTGGGTGCAAGGTGCAATGGCACTCACAATGCCTTGTGAGTCTCCCCTGTGGAAGTGAGGCTCCTAAGGTAAAACCCTGGTGGTTTTGAAAACCCAACAAGAACCTCAACGTCTTGGAGTGCCTCACCCCCAAGCTTCCCATCTGCAGGATATCTGCAAGGAGAGAGTGTGTGGGAGAAGAAAAGGAGAGAAGAAGGAGAAGAGAGGACCCGTCCCCCTCCCAACACACTCAGAGGAGCTGGCTTCATGATTCTCACAACCTCTCTGCAAAGTTTACTGGCAGAACACGTGATTCCTGCAGCAACCTGGGGTCCTCACCATGCACTCACAGTTTCCTCCGCCGTACCCAGGCTTTATTTATATCTAAAACCGACATTGACTGCGCAGTGACAGACGCACGAGAGAGTAGGAGGGCAAGAGACAGCTTTGTGAGAGTGTGTGTGTGTGTGGTGTGTGTGCATGCGTGCGTGTGTTAAACAATTTCATGGACATCTGTCATGCACAGTTAACTTTGCATTGCTGCATTTTAAGTTGTAGGCCTAGGCTTGGCCGTCAGTGATAAAGTAGTTGGCAGTTTTCAAAAAGCCGCTGGATAACAGAGCATGAATCATAAAACACACTACTGTGTAGCAATATCCAAGTTCATTCAATGCAATGAAACCATGCAGAGGACCTTTATTCCCAGCTAATTATGTGGAAACGCCTAAGACAATAAAGCATCTGGTGGTCTTTCTTCCCCATTTCAATTTTTCTCAATATTGTGACAGGGGAAAGCATTGTGCCTTTCCCAGGGTAGTTGCTGTGAAGAGGAGTAAAAGCAAGGGTCAGGGAAGAGCAAATAGATGAATTTATAACTTTCTTTTTATTTATTCCTTTCCCATTGTTCCTCTGGAGACTCTTCCTTCAGGGCTGTATTTTCAAACCACTATTCTCACTACACTCTGACTGAATACTTTTTTTTAATACCACCCAAACTGCCAGGCCCCTCTGTGTTCCCTGTTTTTTTTTTCTCTTCTCTTCCCCAGATGCATCCAAAAGTTGAAACCCAAGTCTGTGCCCTAAAACCTAGGTATTTAAATAAACATAATGTAGAAGCCTAGAAATAAGTAGTGTTTCACTGAACAGGGAAAGGAAGAGTTTGGTTAAGAGAGTGTTTCCAGTCAGTTTGGGGATGTTCTTGTGACAGAGGCTCCACAATTCTGTCAGGCTCATTTTCTGTATGTGAAATGTGGCTAAATTTGCTAATTCAACAGTGAACACTCAGCAAATTTGAAATAACCTCAAAGCAAATGATTTCTCTGTCACAGATTATTTCTAGGCCATTGAATGACAACTATTTCTCCCTTGGCTCTCAGGCTAGGGTTCTCATAAGTGAATATTTAACAAACTCTGCTAATTCTTTATTTCAGAACAAAACACATGAGCTTGATTTTCACTGGAGCACGCTCCTTGATCAGACTATAGAATATTTTTTTTCCTTTCTGGCCAAAGGCTGTGAGAACAAAAGGGAGCAAATGAACCAGGTTCAGAGTATGGTAGGCAGTGGAAAGGAGTGTAGATTTTGGAGTAGAATGAAAGAGTTATTTCCCTGGTTGCTAATGAAGTGTTTGGCTAAAAGTAATACCTTATAAGTGTTAAAATAGGGCTTGCTTGGTTTAAATGCTGCTAATTACTGTCCTCCTGTGACAAAAGCTGCAAGAGTCTGATTTGCATATCTGCTCTGCTAAGATTTCACTTGCCTTGGCCAGACATGGTGAGGCTGCTTGGAGCTTCCTACATAGGAAGCATCTGGTCTAAAATGCTCAGTAAATGCTAACAAGTAGGTGCTCCGGGAAGCAGCTTGTCCCATACCAAGACAAGATCAAGAGTGAAGAAGCCTGAAAACCCAGCTTAGACTCATCAGGTTGGTTTGGCTTTGTTTTGGTTTTTGCACTGCAGTATGTAGAGAAATGAGAATCCAATGTTAAACAAGTGCAAATGAAAGAAACAATGAAATTGGAAAGAGAGAAAGGTAAACTGTTCCCCAAATTGGTTAATACCTGTGGTCTTTCCTCAAGAGTGAATATTTTGCATGGTTTTAGACTGTATCTTCTGTTTTGGGCATTCTCAGCTGCCACCAGGACATCTGAGGACTGTGCAGCAATCAGCAGTTCAGCCTCAGAATACACATAGAAGTATTATTCATCCTCGTGCTTTAAGTAGTTGCAATTTGTACAGCACAGAATGAGGCTCAGCTTCACTGTGAGGCAATCAACGCTAGGGAAGGAGTTGTGTTAGCAGAGACTAATGCAGACATGCAGAAAGTTTGGACTAGGAAGACTTGTAGATACCATGGATTTGGGAGATGTAGAGGTTGAAGCATCAAAGAGAAACTCCTGATAGACCAAATGCATGGCAACACGTGGAGTTAGGTAGGAGGAAGCAGGATCAAGGAAGATGAAGTGTTCCTGATGGGAGAAGCTCAAAGCTGAATTTCAGTCACTGTCACCATAAGGAAAAATTCCTGTAGTGGTAGTGTATTCTTACCTCCTGAAAGGACCTGACTACATCAAAACTCATATCTCTGGGAAATATTTTAAGCAGTATCTAAATTTTAAATAGGATCCCTGGGTCAGGGAAGGGCTGCAGTGTAGCTAAAATTGCCAATTAATTGAGCATGGCATTCAAATTTCTACCACTTGATCCTCTGCATGAAGTGTAGGTCAAATCTGTCCTTTCCTACTTTTTAGGTTTCTGGTAAATGAAATAATAATTATGGCCGCAGCCCTGACATCTCACAGTGAATGTTATCATTAATTTGCTTCTAATATTTCAGTTGCTTTGTTCAGTGAAAGAGTTTGTGATTGACAAATATGCAGTCCTGTTATTAGCCTGGCTTTCCTTAACACATAGCACCCAAACAAAAACAGGACTTGAAACATGTAGCACAGACAAAGATATAAAATAAAAAGAGGCAAGGGAAACAAAAAGCAGAAGCAGGAGGAAATACACAGAAATCATCAGGTGAAATCCAGCTCTGCAGGCAAGTCAGGCTTATTTTCTTCCTCTCGGGAAGCCACATAAACATCAACCATTTCATCTGCTCCCCTTAGCTCTTCAGAGTGACACCAGTGGGCTCCTGATAAGGCCACAGGTTCACGTAACATCTGTCTTCTATTTGTTAGTGAGGGCAAGCACTTGTACAGAAAAAAACTACTTCAGTTTACCAAAAGGCAAAAATCAAATACGCTGTCTTCAGTAAGATATTCGTTATTGCCTTTCACCCTAAGGTTTACAGGCACCTGAAGGTGTGGTGCATGTTTTACAGCCTAGAGTGCATGTAAAGCTGTACCAGTCATAACCTGGAATAGTCTGGAAACAGAAGGTTGGAAAAAGCAAAGTAAAAAAAAAAAGAAAGTGTGTTGATAGCTGAGTATATGCAGGTAAGAATGGAAAAGAAGGGAAAGGAAAAATAGCTACCTACACAAATACTCAATTTTAAATGAATATGATAATACCCTGGAAGTGCTAGGATTTCTCAGCTGGCTGCAGCGTGGTGGAATGTGTCTAACTGAAAAGGTCACATTTCCCAGTTGTGTTGTGGAAAAATATTCACAAATACCTATGTTACATTACAGGAATTTCAGCGTTTTGAGAGTGTGCAACAGATGAATGCTCAGAAACGCCAGTGTAGGGTTTGAAATGTTTTTCCAACATGGTAGAATTAGGAACAGCATTATCAGGAGGCTGTGACTGGGAGAGACAACTGTGCACTGAAAAATGCAGGTACACCAGTTTTTGTATGGTTTCAGCAGCATGCCGAGTGGGAGTGCATTTCTGCTAACAAACCCGTTACAGCCTCCCTTGAGAACTGAATCCTAAATGTGTTTCTGTTTCTGCTCTTTTCCTCCCACTGCCCTCTCTGAACAGTTAAAGGATCCAATTCATTCATCCTCTCCCTTTGTCTCCCGATCCACATCCTTCTCAGTGAGCAATTACTATTCATTACTATATAAATTTTTGTCACACAGATTGTTATCCTAATTACAGTCCCTGCCTGGGAGACACAGATGTAAGAATCAGTTTGTTTGCTGGAGTTATCCTCAGGTGATTGCTTCAGTGTGATGTATTTGTAAGTCTGTTTGAAGCCATACCAAAGGGAAATGAAAACTCCCTAAACCTGAGCCAAATGACATTATCTTCTTTCAGTGGGCTGAAGAAGGCAGGTTAGTCTTAATTATTTATGACTGAATGTGTAGAATACCTCTCCAGTGATTATACATGTCTCATTTCCACAGGCAGCCCAGTGACAGGCAGTATCATGTGGAGTCTTATTTACAGTTACATGGCACTACATTCACTTACACCATGTTACATGGCAGAGATTCATGTTAGAGTTAATTCCTCCATAACACTGGGCAAATAAATTGCAAAAGAGTGGTGGGAATCTTGATCTGCACCTTTTGAGACAAAACAGGCTGAGGTTTTCTGCAGATGGTGTGGTCCTGCTCTCACTAGCACTTATGTTCTCTTGCACCGTTGCATTGGAGCAATATTCAGGACAGCCGCTACGCTGAGCCTGCTTCAAAGCTCATTGCAGCCCCTGGAAAGCCTCCAGACCGAAACCACTTTGCCTTCCCTTTTGTTATGAACATCTTTGAGTGCTGGATAGCACTGAAAGGTAACTGACCCTGTATCTTTTGTAGAAGTGGAAAGGGCCATACGGCAAAACTATTATTCTTAAACAATGAAACATGTACACCACCATGACCCACCATGAAGCCACAGAGAAGGTATGCTAAAAATGATGCAAGTGCCTCTTTCTGATCCAGATCTGCTGCCTGAGCTGGAGGCGTTATGAGTGACTGCAGAATGAGTGCAGGGCATGGGAGGCCCAGACAGAGTAATAGTCCTTGCCTAGGCTGCTCGTGGCAGTACAATGCAGAGAGCTGATCTGCTCCCCAAATGAGGTCTTAATCCATTGGTTGTAAAGCACTCAGAAGACAGTAAGTCTTCCACAAATTCAGCGGGGAAAAACGGGGGATCTTCCAGGGGCAACTGAGAGCCAAAGAGTTTAGACTATCACTCCCAAGTATACAGTATTAAGATGCTGAAAAGATAGGTTACTTAGCAGACACCCTGCTCTGAACTTTGCCACTATTTTGCTTTCAGTTTCCAGGCTAGAGGTCTTCACAGAGCTGGTTTGGGTGTCAATAAAACGTGGTAAATGCTATCAGTGGACTTTCCATCTGCTCCCTGATTGGGAAATGCTTGAATTATGCCTGATGTTATAAAGTCTACAAACGTTCAGTTTTATTGATCACTGATTTTGGCACCATGCATAGCCTGAATAGCCTTCCGGTAATCTGCAGAAACCCATCCCGCTCCTGAGGCCACTGAAACAGCACTGTCAGGTTACTGAAATGGTGTTTCAAGTATTCTGTTAACCTCAGGTCACAAGCTGAATTTATAGAAAAGGTTTCAGATCTGCAAAGTTTATAATGGTAGTTCTGGAGGTGAGCAGCTCCTGCAGTCTTATAGACCACTGGGAGTGGACATTTCTGAAAACAAAGTATTTTTGAAGTAAATTTCTCTAATCGATCATGTTAGATAACTCATAATCTTTGTTCTTCCAGAAGTTTTCCAAAAGGAAATTAAGGTATCGGGAATGTCTTGTTTGTGGTCCTCTGGTATACAAGCGTATTTTGATGAAAATTAAGTATAAACCGATATAAACTGGACACAGTGGTTTTGAGACAGAGGAATTAGAACCACAAGAGGGTCTTATGCCTTCAGAAATCTTCCTGGTATGCTGGAAGGTCACTCTTATGTTGATACAACATCCAGATGCTTTGTAAATGCACTGTGGAAAATAGCACTATGACATATTAGGTGTTTGAAGTTATTTGATGGAGATTTCTTTTGACTTTTTTTAAGGCTACAAAACTCCAATAGTTCCTTCTCCCTTTTGGGAGACTTCTGTTGAAGTTCCTATGCAAAACCAGCACAGCTGTAGGAGTTTTGAAGGGAAGTTGCTATCATCTCAGCCGACAGGCTGCTGGCATGGATGAATTAGCACAGCTGCTGTCTACAACGTGATCTAGTTCACATGGCCATCAAAAAAAAAGAACAGTTTGAGTTTGTTAACATATTATGTGAACAAGTGAGTAGAAGGCATAATGTTTAAACAGTGAACAGTTTCCCAGATTCTGACTTTTTATAAGCAATTCATTATTTTCATTGTTGCTTTTGTATTCTTGCTCTGTGTTAACTTGCTTGATTCCACCTTAATGGTTTGGGGTTTATCTAGGCTTCAACAGCGCTGTTGGATGCTACTCTTCTGTTTAGAAATGGGATTCCATACTACATCAGCCCTGTGATCCTGCTGCTCATGTGCTACTTGTGAGTGGAGACACAAACATGCTTTCAATCCAGCATTTTGTTTACTAGGAAAATGGGCCAAATTCCTCTGCTGTGAACTGAAAAAAGATCCCTCTCCAAACTGTTTGGAGAAAATAGAGTGAAAAAAGGCTCCTTATTTTTTACATTGTTGTACCTTGAGCTCACAGTTTTGGAAAAAAAAAAAAAAAGGAATCCCAAATCAAAGGGAGGGGGAAAAAAAGAAGCCACTCTAGTATCTTTGCTTTCCAGCAATGTTAAATCTCAAATCTCCACCCACATGCAGCACATTGTATGCACAGATGGATGGCAGCATAGACAAATAGCATGGTCCTTTGTAAAGCAGAAACTCTGCCAACTCCTGGGCCAAAAATTCCCCACAGGGTACCCAAAAAGGCAAGTTTCCAATGGCAAGCAATACGAACACAGGCAACAAAGACCTTGGCAGGGCTGGGTTCTAGCTGCTCCTCGTGGCTCTTCCAGGGCTGCTCAATTGGCCAGTAAGGTGCTAGCAGGGGCAATTGATACCACACAGATTCTGTGCTGGAGGATGCTGGCAGACTCTAAGCACTCACCGATGCCATGCAAACAGTAGTCTGCCTTCAGGTCACAGAATAGCAGTGACAGTGACACGTAATGGCAGTGATGTTTAGCCCTGCTTTACATCCCAGCTGTGAGAAATGAGGAGCTGAGGTGAGTACTTTTGCTGCTGCAGTCTGCATCACTGATTGCTCTAGAGGTCAGACAGGAGCATTCTTATGGGGTGTCTGAGAAGGCTTCATTTGCAGTGCTGTCAGGCAAGGCAGCCCAAACCCAGATACTCCCTTCCAGTACCCACAGAGGGAGGATGGCTGGGCATAGTAAAGTAGAACCACTCTAAGAAAAAGGGTAACTGCAGCACCAGGTCTCAGTTTCATCTGGATTATCCACATACACCGTATCCATGTCACATGTCTTCTTGTTTGTATAACAACTCGGCAAGCAGGGGAATCAGAATTTAGCCAAGTACTTTTGCTTTATCTTATTACCTGGTATGATCCCTCTTGTATTAGTAACACAGCAGAAACAATGCCAATGTCAATAAACCAGGGGAGGGTTTGAATGACCCTCACTCTAGAACTGTCCTTATAATAAGCTCTTGGAAACAACTCCTCCATTCTGATTACAAAAGCAACACCAGAAGCACACGAACCAAATCCTGATTTGCTGGGGAAGCATTTAAGCATAAGATCTTGTCTGTAGTGGTAGACCCATGTCACTTGAGTCTGCTTTCATTCAAGAAGGTAATCCAAATTGAAACATCACAACATTGCATTTGGAGGGGAGTTGACTGTATGTTGGAGAGAAAAACATCAGGGAAAAGGTGTATAGTTTAGTGGGAAAGTTTCTGGCAGTTGTCTGTAACATTAATATATTTGTTCATATTGCTGTTGCTGCTAAAATGTAGCTCCTCAAAGTATCTCAGCTGACATAACAATCTTTGTGTAATTGTGAGGCATTGCTCTCGCGTTTCTCTCATGTCTTCATTCTCTGCCGCTTAACCTCTTCACCCTCGCCCTCATCCTCGCCTTCTTCAGGCTCATCTCCTGCTGCGCTGCTGCTAGAAATCACTCTGCTCTCACTCTGTCAGCTACTTACTTATTTCTAAATCACTTCCTTTATTTTACTTCTCAGATTCCTCCACTTGTACAGTAATACATCTGTCTGTGTGTGCTCTTTTACATTTTCCCTCCTGCTGATTCTTTTACAATGTTCCCGTCAGAGGCACAGGGATTATCTTATGACACATTCTGTGTTATCTCCTGTAACAGATTTCACATGGTCCTTTTCTATTGTACACACATCGTTTTTGCTGCCCTTCTTTGTCACATTTTGCAGTCTTGATAGGGCTTTCAGAGAACAGTTCTTGATTCAAAGAACATTTCACATAAGCCTTCTCTAAGAAACTGTTTTATATGAAACTGCTTCACACTTTCTGTTAAGGAGGTATTCGAGTATTTAATTCTTGCTGACCTGCAGCCCAGCATAGAGGCAGCTCTCATCTCACATTTTCTTGGTGGCTGTTTCTGCATTGCTAGTCTTGTGCCTACACTGACACTGAGGTGCTGAATGTGATGACAGAGATGCAAGTTGGAGCCCACATCTCCTGTTGTGCTTCACTGGGGGAGACATGAGCTGGCTTCCCTGCAGCAGTAGGAGAAGCAAGGGAGATGTTCCCAGAGCAGGGGCTTGGATCTCAGGGAAGTCCCTGTGCCACTGGATTGAGCACATGGAGTTATTCAGAGGGGAGGCATGGGAACTTGCCAGCTCCCTCAAATAGGGGCTGATTTTAAGGAGTGCCTGATGAGCTGCTGAGGGGAGCGATGCACAGCTAAGCATCTCACAGGCAAATCCAACTGGTGTTTCACCACTTCACCTTGGTTTCAGAAAAGAAGGCTCAGAAGGAGATTTGAGTTCTCTGCCACTCAAAGGTATAGGAGTGTAGCAGCAGAAAATTACAGGTATACATGTACTGAATTGATCTTTAATCACTGTAACCCATCCTCTGCTCCCTTTTCTGAGTGGTGTCTGGGTGAGCAGTGCTTTGGTAGCACATGGAACCTGAGCTCCAGTTGGAGTCTGGTTTTGTTGAACGACAGGAAAACCTGCAGCCTCCGCCCCCAGAAACTCAGGTCTGTATCTTTACATGTGTTTGGATGCCCTTGAGGAGGCAAAAACTTAGCTAGAAAGGGCTGCTTGCAACCATTTTGAGCGTGAAAGTGTATGGCTTTGAATGTGTGGAAGTATAGTGTTGACTGGATGCAGACTCCATGCAAGTTTGTGCAGGATGGGGCCTGGAACTCAGCTGGCCCCTGAGACCAGAGCTTCCCAGCTGTGGGAGGTGCACCCCCACCCCTCCGACCCTCTGATCTCGGGGTGCTGTGTGACCCAGTTCTCTTGGACTTGGTGTCGGTGTTTTTAGGGCAGGAAGGGAAGGAAGCTGAGAAATGAAAGGAGGCAGGAAGGCTGCACCGAGAGTCTTTTATCAGGTACATCTTCGTTTTTCAAGTGCCTATCATATCACACAAACTGCTCTTGAAGAGCCCTCCATTTACCCTCTCCCCTAATTAAATGTGCACTTCATTAATGTAAATTGGGGGTTTAATGCTCTTGTTGAAATTCTGAAGAAAGTGCTATGGCCTTGCGAAATGCTTAAGCATCATTGCAAATTAGATTAGGGACCAAGAAAGGCAGTAAAATTAGAATGATAATGGTTGATGTGGCTTCCTGACAGGCGTGACTATTCAGGGATCAATGGGATGGAGAACAGTTTCCCCCAGCCTAAAGCGAAAGACAGGGACAGACGTCAGCCTACAGATGTGGCTTTTGGAAGCTCTTTCAATTAGTTTAATTTGGTAAATGGTGGGGATTTAGAGGCTCTTAGCCAGTCATACAAGACAAGAATACATTGAAATGTTTCTTCGCTTTTTAACATAAAATAGGATTGGCCACATTTGCATTTC